>MU224754.1:4979560-5004956 GCA_018584345.1 Thuja plicata
AAACATATAAATGATAACCATAAATGAGCATATCAATCATATCATCATCCACAAAATATAAATGTAAATGTATAGTTCTAACCATCATAATAAAATGTCCAAGTCAAAAGTCCAAGTATCACCATAGGAGAGGGTATTACAATAGGTGGAGTGAGTATTGATGCACTCACTTGGGATTATTTTGTGGCCTATTTTTGAGAGAGGTATCTCTTTGAGTATTTTGGATAGAGATAGATAGAGGAGTTCCATGATCTCCAGTAGAAAGGCCTCACAGTGAACCAATATGAGAGTTAGTTTCTCAAGCTCCTTCCATATGTTGATTACATGAAGGATGAGAAATTGCGTACTCACAATTTCATTAAGGGACTTAATATGTCTCTTTAGAGCATGGTACACCTAGCATAACCTTTCACATTTAGAGGGGTAGTTGAGATGACACTTGTAGCTTAGGATATCCATACTAGACAAGAGTCTTGGGGTCGGTCCCAACACCGAAACCCCTCTTCCCAATAGTCTTAGTAGTAGAGATCCTAGTAGAATTCTAGATAGAGGCACATCAAGGCTCTAAGCCCAAAGAGTGGGAGTCTCATGGCCTTAGATAGGATCATAGGACATAGACCCCCCAGACATAGCCAGCTAGGACTCAACAGTCCTCTAGGGGTGGATACAGTGGTTCTAGTAGGACTAGAGGGTCACAATAGCCTAGGACATAGGAAGTGTAGATTCAGACCTGAGAGCCATGTTACACTTGCAGTGGTATGGGTCATTTAGCAAGAGAGTGCCCACAGGGGAAGTCAGCAAGTGGTCAGAGAGGGTCTACCTTAGAGCCTACAACTTGAGATATGGGTAGATCCCATAGAATTTTTTTAGCGGTTAATAACTGCCAGGCCGAGCACCAAGCCACAGTCATAGAGGCCATAGGTGGAGTCAGATAGATATCTAGCACTAGAGCCCATTCATATTATAGCTGGGTGGACCCTTGTACTCTGAGGCCAAGAGATAGACTAGGTTAGGGTCTAGTGGGATTGTTATGATGAGGTCATGGGTTCATGGGAGGATGCAGCATAGATGAGATCTCAGTACCCATATCTTTTGATAAACTCTAGGAGGAAGTTCATGCCTAGTAGGGGAGGGTGTGAGGTCTCACCCTGACCCATCACAACTTTACTGCTTGATCAAACTTTGATACTTTATATTTTGATAAATTGATACATTTTTTTTATTATCCTAACAAAGAATTAAGATATCATGTTATGATGATGATTATATTGTGTGGATTACATTTTGATATGGATTAGATCTAGAACAGGTCATTTATTTTGATTATATATATTTAGATAAGTGAATTGATGAGAAGATCGAATCATGATTAGACTTGACTATTTCATGGATGTTATGTCTTGGTGATTATAGAGGTATTATATTTTAAACATTTCTATATGAAAATTGCAATTAAGAATTTAATTTTGCATATTGATTAATGTTGCTAATTATAAATTGAAAATATATATTGCATGTGATTTTATTATCTTGGAGTACTGATGCTCGAGTTTAGTGTGCAGAAAAGAGAACCATAGAATTATTTAGAGAATTGAGGCTAAACACATGTGAATTGAGTAAGCCAAGGTTTAATCCAGTAAAGAGTTGAAACCTCGTTGTAATGTTATCTTTATTGTAAACGTAATCTGAATGTGTGTTAATAGTTTAAAATTCATGTTGTTGTTGAACATGTCATTGTGAATGTGATGTCTATTTTGTTTGGTGTCACTTGACACTTGTGTTGTCTATGTAGATGGTGACATGTCAATTAGGGCTTGGGAAAGAATCACCTAACCTTATGAGATATTATATTAATCTCACTTGCTTATAGATGTCTTGTAGGGATCACATCAAGTTGAAACTCGGATTTAAACTTTAGGGGTACTTTGGAAGGGTCTAAAGTGACCCTAGAGTGTATTTTGGCCAAAATTAGTTAACCCTAAGGGGGTACGTTTGGTTAGGGATAGTTTTTACCTATGGAGTAAACCTAGATCACCATTATGGCTCTAAAAAATGCCTACCTTTCAAAAGTGGCAAAAATGAAGATGGCCACATGCATTTAACTTGTCCCACACTCCTTACTAAACTCATAATTAAGAGGGGAGACAAGAGGTAAGGAAAAGGGCTCGAGGGCATGTCTCGTTAATTGCTAGGACTTTAGTACACTTTTGGGGGTCTTTTTAGAGGGTTTTGGGAGACTTAGTGGGTGTTCACCCACTCTAATTTTAGAGACAATTAGGGTTTGGGTAGAGGAAGGATAAGGATTTGGGCTCTTCTCAAGTTTCTTTTTCCATAACACATTTGGAAGGTTGGTTCCTTTTCCATGAAGTTCTTGTTTGTTGCAAGTAGAATTGGATGTTATCGTTTTATGAAAATTAAATATTGTATGGTGTTCATGTATGTAATCTTGTATAGTGTCATTATATGTAAATTTTGTTGTCATGTGTTGGGTTGGGAATGCATTGGATTTTTGTATCAATTCTTTTTCTTTTGAATTGGGAGTGTTGTTCATAGGAGTTATAGTATTACTCACCCTTTGGGAAGGGAAGAAGTGGCCTTGGGTGATGGGGTTTGTTGGGCTCTTCATTGTAGTGAGAGTCTCTTCTCTTAGAGAAGAGGGATAATTTCATGGAGAAAGGGCTCCATGAAGCCATGTTGCAAATATTGTTTTGGTTTAGAAATGACCAAATGTGTATATGAAAGGAATGTCAATGAAGCCTTGGAAAGGCATAGAAAAAGCTATTATTGAGGAATTTGAAAGAAAAAAAATGCAAATGACATTCTCCTCCTTGGAAAAGCCCACCTTCACCCTACTTCAATGGGTTTGGAAAAACTCATTTGTGAAACCTTGGTTGGGAGTTTATTATTGTCTTGTACATATAAGATGTGAGAATATAGATGTGAAATCTTGTTTAGCCTTGGTTATCCAAGCTTGAGGTTGGCCTCCTTGAGGCCTTGGTTGGGAGGTGAGATTCCCATGGTTCCCTTCATGTTTTATTGCATGTTTTTGAAATCAAGTTGGATGTGAAAAAGTTTGGAAGAAGTCTTCATTTTGGTATTGTTGTGAAAGAGAAACTTTATGGTTGCATCATTACTCTTTGTGTTAAAGATAATTTTATTAAGTGTTGCAAAGTCCATTGTGTAAGCTTGTTGAGCAAATTGTGAAAAACTCTTCCCTTTTGTAATGATATTCTTAGCATGTAAACCTTGTGGATTGTTAAATTTTGAAATCGCTAATGTGTGTGACTTTAAATTTTCAAGCCAAAAAAACTACATGTTTCCTTTGGAATTCTAAAATTTTACCTCAACTAGATCAATACCTCATCTATAAAATAATTATAATTCAAATCCTTTAAAAAAAAGAGATTAGCTTACTAACTATAGTCAGTCAAAGAAATTAATATATTAATGAAAACAATCACCTAATATTAATAATCAAATTATAGTTGTATAATGTTTGACAAAAAGAAAAATAATCAAATTCATGCTTGTATCTACAAAAAAAAAAGAAATCAATGATGTCAATGTGTAGAAACTACAACCAAATCTACCATGTCATTTTCTAGAATATAGAACAAAAAAATCTCTGAAAAATGTATGGGGAGGGATTTAATTCTCTCCCCTTATACAGAGAATATCCCCTAAAGATTCTCTCTCTAAAACCCCGTTATTAACCCTCCCTAAACATTTATTTTAATTACCCTCTCCAAGCTAATGAATAGTCTTTTGAGTGGGATGGCTTAATATTCTTCACCCATTTTAGTGGGCCCCACAATAATCTTTTACCTTACCTTTCCCTTCCCCATGCAAAATTTTTGGGCTATCTTGATATTAAACACTTATCCAAGATTTAAACCCCTTTTCCATTCACTGCAAACTGGTTTGACATAAGGACTCATGTACACCCCTAGGACAAAGAGACTTAGCATAGTTTAATATAGGGAGGTTTAATATGGACCCCACCTCACCCTTGGATTTTGCATGCTTTCATGTTCTTTGGTTTTGATGACACATACCCTTCTCCCCATGCGAATTTCCTTGTTGAATTCACCTTGGGTTCAACACTTTGGATGGGAGACATTGCAGTGTCTGCACCATCCTTGTTCCATGTGACTGCCTTGGTAAAGGCTCTTCTCTCCCCAAATAAATTCACAATTTTTGAAAGGGTTTGGGATTTGACACCCCTCCCACTTGGCAAGTGGGACATGGGGGATGGGGGTAGGATGTGATAGATTGATAGGCTAAAAGGGATAGAGTGATAGGTAGGTAGGTTAGATTATAGCTAGTTATAGGTAGGTAGTTGATAGTTAATAAAGTTAATAACATAATTAGATTTAATTAGATATTGAACAATTTATTAAGTTATTATTCTACTTTACCTATTGGATACATAATTAAAATGGGTCATTATATTTAGATAGATTAAGTTAAGTAGATTTAATTCTTATTTATGATATTTGATTTAAGTAGCATCATTTAATAGATATATTTTCTATTTAAATTATGTAGTTTAAATACTAGATTTAAAACCTTAGTTTGTATGTGAAATATATAGAATTGCTAATATGTTATGGATTTAATTTCTTATTGTTTTATTAAAATCATGTAATTTCATTTAGACATAGTTTATTTAATTGTGTAGTTAATTATTGATTAATAGATGTAGTTTTTATGTAAAAAAAAATATAGATAGATGTTAATTTAATTTTATTACGATAAATTGAATTATGTTGCCCATGTGTTTCTAGAGGTTAGAGGTTAATGTAAATTTTCTATTTGAGATTAATTTAATATTCTATTAAGGAATTTAAGGACTATAGTTGCATGGGAATTTGTCAGGGAGAATTTAATTGTTTTTTAGAAGGATAAGGATTAGATAAGGTTTTGATCATTGAATTTTAAACTAGTGGTTAATGGTCAAAAGAGAATTGAGACTAGAATAAAATGAATAAGTTGTAACCAAGGTTAGGAATGAAGTGATTACCAAAGAAATCTATTTCAACATATGAATCTTAAAAATGGACTATCATCATGATACTACACATAGATTAAAATATGAAACCAGAGTTAAATCAACTTGACCCAGGTGTTCACGTAACCTGTATGACTAGTTGATGCTCTAATTTCACATCTATATGTGGAGTGACCCTAATTCAACCTATGTATATACCTTGAAACTTGAAGACTAACCATACCATGATATCACATTACCTCAAATACATCCCTTGTTAATGGTATGCACTTGCATTTAAAAAAATAAATTGTATGTGTGTTTTGCCCTAGTTTTGGGCATGACATATCACCCTAATTATGACTAACTGGACAATCTTGAATAAAATTCCAAGGTCTCAATAATATTCTTAAATCTAAGTATAATCTTTCCCTTTTAACTCCCAACATATCTAAAATTGGAGCAACAATCCAATTTTGAAAATAGACAAAAGAAGAATGTCATGAAGAAATATCCCATACCTGAGTCCATCTTTGTATTGGCATCTCAATGCCATAATCTGAGTCATATAATTCTAACTCTTTATCATTGGATGTTTTGTTGTAGTGTAGAATCAGAAACATCAAGTGGGAGTAGTGTTTAAAAGTAGGTATAGGAACACCTTACTGAATCTCTACCAATACATTATGTATGGCATCAACCACATAACCCACATAATCATTATCCGTATTTACCTCTAGATGTTGAATATCCATGGCCATCATTAATAGGTTAACAAACATAGTTGAATCTCCATCAAAGCTAAAATCTTACTCAATCCATACACCATGCACTTTATGTAGTTGTGAAAAAATGACAAATCAAATGGTGGCTTTTGTTGGCAAGTTGACTCCCAGAGAGTATATGGCTTATTTTGTGTTGTCATTATGGAAAAAAAGTCATATAAAGTTTTGACGGTAAACTATGAAGTGTAAATTGAATAAGTGCAGAAGGTAGAACAGAATAGTGACTTGCAGTTGATCAGGGAATCAATGCACATCCATACGACCACATCAGGATATGCGCATTAAGACTTAAGCTCTATGGTATGTTATTATGCTTACCTTATACACACATGGTATGGAGTGGCAATACAGACAAGTTATAGAATGAACAAGTACACTAGCAGTTCAGAATACAGAGTATGATGCTGACTTCATAATTTTGATTAGCGTGTAATATTTTGTTATGTAAAGGATAAGCACCTATTATATTAATTTTGTAATCATATATTAAATATTGTTGTAAACACACTTAAGCCAATTTGTTTGGAAGCATTGTGTATTATTTTTTTGGGTCAACTAAGGTTTTTTTTGTAGTCACGTCTATTCAGGCATAAAGATATATATGTAATGCAAAGATACATTTGAACTATCATTAAAATAGTTAGAGAAGATGTATAGTAGAGAAGTATGAAGATATCAGTATGAGATAGAGCTCTTAAAGAAGTTAAGAGAATAAGCACATAACTGGAACTGATCAGACATCTGTGTCACATACAACAGTTCACTTTTGGATATAGTGCATATCTATTCTCAAGAGGTTGTAACCTTCTTTCTCTTTGATTAGTGAGATCTTGGACAGTGAGTCCTCACCCCTAATAGGGTTGTTTGAAAAAGAATCCTAACAGGGTCAGACCTTTAACCAGGTCATTGTACTTACATTGTAAAGACTTCTCCTAACAGGGTAAAGGAACTCTAATAGGTTCATTATACTAGTGTAATGTTTGTGGGTACTAATTCCCACCAGGATTTTCCTCTAATCAAGGTTTCCCCATAATCATATCTTGTGTTAAGCTTCAAGTGTTATATGATTGATTTATGTTTAAGTTGCTGAATTTGAATAATTAGTTAAACACTGATTCATGCCCCCCCCCTTTCAGTGTTTCCAACAATTGGTATGAAAGCCTAGTCCTTAGAGAGAAAATTTTAACCAATTAAGAAGATCATGGATTCAACAGAAGTCAAACATCTGAACAAGAATCTTGAAGTAGCCCTTGAAGATCTAGACAAATCTGAGAAAGAAAATGAAGAACTTAAACTAAAATTTGATGGCTCACAAATGCTTATCAAGAAACTAAGGAAATAACTAAAAGATTTCTCCACTAATGATTTGAAACTGAATGAAGAGAACATGTCTCTAAAAGATAAGATAGAAGAATTAAATGATCAGATAACTGATAGCTTAACAGATATTGAAGAGAAGGAAAAAAAATAAAAATGATTGGCTGAAGAACTCATGCAGGCCAATACGAAAATCGTTGAATTGGAAAATATCAAGAACAAAATTGAATTTGAATTATCAGGAGCAAAAGACAAGATTGACAAACTACACACAAGCTCTGATATGATTCAATCATAGCTCTATGCACAAAAGCTAAAAGGTGATACCACTGGTATGGGATATAGTTTAGCTCAAATTGAGATCAAATCATTACAAGAAAGAAAGAAAGCTCAAACAAAATCTTCATAAGAAAAGAAAATTGAAATTCATGAAGAGACTAAAGCAGAATCACCAAAAGATAAGCACAAGGAAGTCAACCATACTTTCTATGCCTGTAACAAGCATGGACACTTGGAAAGATATTGTAAGAATGTAAGACCCTTCAATGGTTATTGTTACTCCTGTAATAAGTTTGGTCATAAGGCTATTCATTGTAGAACAAATCAAAGAAATCAGCCACAACTGAACCAAAGGAATCATACTCAATTCAATCAGAGAAATCAACCTCAAAGAAACTTGAAAAATATTACATATCAGATACGTAACTATAATGGACATACATCCAAACAATGCAGCATGATGAACAACAACATCAGACCTCCTATGATTTGTCACTCATGTGGAAAAGTTGGACATATCTCAAGATTTTGGAGATCAAGGACAAAAGTAAAAGAGAATCCCAAGAAGTCTTTGTTTGAAGAATCAGGAGAAGTCAAGTTTGTGGAAGCTAAAGCTAACTCAGATAAAATATGGGTTGAACTAAAGAAGGATAATGAAGAGAACAAGGTAGTAGATGCATCCTAAGTGGATGCACCTTCTACTTCTGAATAGTTGACCCTCATGGTATTAGGGGGAGATATTCTAGCTCTAAACCCTTGCATGGCTAGTATACTCACCTCTAAATATGCACCTATGGATTCATGCATGTGATCAAAAACTAAGGTTGTATGCATTCACGCATTACCTTTACTTCATTTAGAACAAAGTTTGAAATTCTCTCTATAAACTGCTTTACGACAATGAGCATTAAATGCAATTGGTCTTTATATAAATTGGCAAAATATATTAAAAACCTCACTTTGCATTTGAGATTGAAGCATTCAAGAAGAAGATAAGCATCAAGCATCAAAGCACTAAAGCTTGAAGGATTAGCTGGTTCGTTAATGGATTACATTTGGAATGGAACCCTAGTAGTCACGTCCTTTGAGAATCATTGTGAAACCCTACTTAACCTAGTTGGAAGTAAGTATGGTAGCCCCTGTTGTATTCGACATTGATGAGAGTAAGAGATTTTTCTTTAAGAAGCATCCATTCAAGTCCATACTAGATGATGTCGAAGGAGAATTCTCTAGGACTCTGCTTGGATTTGTACATGTAGAAGATATCCGGGCATATGTTTATTTCAAGAAGGAAATAGTTGGAGACAACAACAACATTTCATCTCTCATGGCTTCTATGATGAAACCAGACTATACATTCAAGGATGAATACATGCATCTCACTGATAACCCTATCTTCAAGTATTCCAATGCGCACAATTTTTATGAGCCAGAATGGGTGAAGATATTACTGAGAAAGATACATGATGATCTATACTAGATAGGTGAGGTTTCTATTCGCATCACTAGAGATCTAATTCATGAGATGACTGGACTTCCAAAGACTGGACTAGTTCTTCCAACTGGTAAAGATTTCAAGAAACAAGTTGAGAAAGCATGCTCATCCAGGAGTGATTAGCATGGTATGACAATTGATCCCATCAAGGAAGATGACATAAAGCTAGTCACCATGATACTAGGTTATAAATTTCAGCATGCAAGTAGACTAAATAGTGTATCTACAGCTACTATCTTAGCCAAAATAATAAAAAGTGAATGATAATACTCAGTACAACCTATGTGAGATATTGTGCACTTAATTCATTAACAAAATCTGAGCTATTAAGCATGAAAAGGGAAAGATATTCAGGTTTGGCTCACTGATCATATATCTCTACTTCCACATAGTAGGAAAGGTTGCAAATTTCTACCTAGACAAAAGAAAACCCACTGTCGTAGATTTCACTAAAAGCCACATTAGAGAGTAGTTTGAAGGATTCTATGGACATGAAAATCAAGACATTTAGGATCAAGATGCAAAAGAGGTTCAGGATACCTGAGAAGATAGTTGAGAAATACAAAGACACCATATGCTTCATGGTGGAAATTGACTGTACTTGCATGGAGGTAGTCGAGCCTAGGACAAAATGGATTCACCATCTTGATTATGAAGTCAAAGAACATGTTTTGGAAGGTTATACACAAGTCCTCCTCTCTGTGCCCAATGATCCCAATGAACCTAGATGGGGAACTTATAGAGAAAAGAAAAATCAAGATGATTATGTCTTATACAGTACTAAGAACAAAAGGAAGGCATCAAGGATTACCTCAAATATCCTAAAAGTTCATGGTGTTACACAAGAAGATCTTGACAGATCTAGAGAAGCTAGATAACCAAAGAAATTGAGAAGACTCCCAACAAAGTAAAAATAGAAAAGACTGATGATATGCCCAAGAAGAAGAAGAATAAATCAAATGAAGATACATTTGCGCCATCAAACACCATTGATCTAGAATCATCTCCACCATCAGTACCTAGCAAGAAGTCTAGAGGAAGGAAGCAAGTGCCCACTAGTCATCCATCCTCAAGAACTAAAAGGAGCAAGGTAAAGAACACACAAGCTCCTCTTGAGGTAGGTTTTAGACCTAGTCTTAATGTCTTAAGGAATAGGATTGTCAATGAAGGAAGACTAGAATCTCTCAAGAATGTATATGATAAATATCAAGAGATAGACAAATCAGAGATTCATTCTATGATCATCTCTCACATGATTAAGTTCAAAAGGACTGTATTGGAACTCAATACTGTCATATCGGACAAGGTATGGAGCATACTTGATATGTTAAAAATGCAAGCAATTGAAGAGGATATGAAGATAAGAGAAGAAACTTTGGGTAGTCTTCTCTCAGTGTGCTCACATGATGAGAAAGTCATTCTGTTGGATTTAGTAAAGCCGCACCTAAGAACCAAAACAAGAATTCTCCATATCATGAACAAGGAGTATGATTTGGTTGGTGAAGAGACTCGTAAAGCATTTGAGCAGGTATTTCTGGATAGACATATGTATCCATCAATGGCGCCTACAGCTAAGGCAACTCTAGTTTCTCCTAAATAGGTTGCAGAACTAGTAATTTAGAATGCACCTAAGACAAGTCCATAGGTCTCTGTGCCCTTAGTCTCAATAGCCTCTAATATAGAAAAATATTTAGGGGATACTATAGTGATTGATGATATTAAGATATCTATGACCGTTTCTGATAATGATATGGATAAAGTTGAAAAAACATTTGTAAACTTGGAAGAGATAGAGAAGGCATGCACTGATGATACATCTTTGCAACAAGATAAAGTTCCCACTATAGATTCAATAGACCTGAACAAAGAGGAAGATAATCAAAACAAAAGAGACACTAGTCATGGAGATCCCAGTTAAAATTGAATGCATGGATACTGGTCAGAATACTATATTCACACCATCCATTCAACCATCTACCTCATTGTTGTCAAGTTTAACTCTTGACTCAACAAGTTTGGATACATGGGGAGAAGAGGATTTAATTAAGATCAGTTTCCTAGCCATGGAAAAAGCCAAAGATAAATAGGTTATGAGAAACCCTCTCTTCTTGGAATCAGTAAACATCCTGAATGACCTAGTACCTGCAGAAAAGAAAGTAGAAAAAATTCAGTCAGTTGATGATGTAGACAGTATACTAACAAGCTTCAAAGAACATTTTACAAGCTTAGTAGACTCAACTACTAGAATTGTAGAAAATGAGTACAAAAAGGAAATTTTGAATGAAATAGTAAAGAATTTTTCCTTAGATTTAAAATCATTGAAGATTGGTCAGTCTATGTTGAAAGAGTTGGCAGCTAAAGGCAGATATGTAATAGCCAACTGCATGGATAGGGTGAAATTCACCTTTGATCATATCAAGAAGATAGAGGAGGAAGATATCTTGGTTGACAGTGTTAGGAAATTAGTTGAGACATTCATACAAGACATGAACATCTGCAACAATATCTATCAAGGCTAGCTTGACAAGATTGAGAAGGTAAAATTTGAGATTAATAAGATAAGAATTAGATAGACCCAACTGAGAAATGCACTAGCACCCTCCTTAGCAGTTCTGGATGAGAACATCAAATAGATTGATGCAACTATTTTCACATATGATCAAGGTCCCTACATGGACCTAATAAAAATGGAGAAGCTCACTTATGCTCTATGCACCCATCTCCAAACAATTGATGCAATGAAGGCATTCTAGCAGCAAGAGATAAAGAATCTTTAGGTTATATATCTAGATGTATATATGGAGTAAGTATCTAGAGACTTACAATTTTGACACCCTTTTCATTAATGTCAAAGGGGGAGTAATATACAAGGAATATGTGTATATATGGGGAGTAGTATATATTATAAAGTATAATGATATAAAGTTTTTGTGTTAGTCAAATTTGAGTAACTTGGCCACATTCCTTTGTTGCCACTAATGACAAAGGGGGAGATTGTTGGCAAGTTGACTCCCAGAGAGTATATGGATTATTTTGTGTTGTCATTATGGCAACAAAGTCATATGAAGTTTTGACAGTAAACTATGAAGTGAGAATTGACTAAGTGTAGAAGGCAGAACAGAACAGTGACTTGCAGTCGATCAGGGCATTAGCGCACATGCGTACAACCACATCAAGATATGCACATTCAGAATTAAGCTCTATGGTATTTTATTATGCTTACCCTATACACACATGGTATGGAATGGAAGTATGAACAATTTATAGAACAAACAAGTACACTAGCAATTTAGAATATAGAGTATGAAGCTGACTACATGATTTTGATTAGCATGTAATATTTTGTTATGTAAAGGCTAAGCACCTATTGTATTATGTTTGTAATCATATATTAAACATTTTTGTAAACACACTTAAGCCAATTTTTTTGGAAGTGTTGTGTATTATGTTTTTGGGTCGACTAAGGTCTTGTTTGTAGTCACGTCTATTCAGGCATAAAGATATATATATATGTGTGTGTGTGTGTGTGTGTGTGTGTGTGTGTGTGTGTGTGTGTGTGTGTGTGTGTGTGTGTATATATGTAATGCAAAGATACATTTGAAGTGTCATCAAAATAGTTAGAGAAGATGTATAGCAAAAAAGTATGAAGATATCAATATGAGATAGAGCCCTTAAATAAGTTAAGAGCATAAGCGTGTAACTGGAACTGATCAGACATCTGTGTCACATATAGCAGTTCACTTTTGGATATAGTGCGTATCTATTCTCAGGAGGTTGTAGCCTTTTTTCTCTTTGAGCAGTGAGCTCTTGGATAGTGAGTCCTCACCTCTAACAGGGTTGTTTGTAAAAGACTCCTAATAGGGTCAGATCCTTAACTAGGTCATTGTAGTTATATTGTAAAGACTGCTCCTAACAAGGCAAAGAAAATCTAACAGGTTCATTATACTAGTGCAATATTTGTGGGTAGTAATTCCCACTAGGGTTTTCCTCTAATCAAGGTTTCCCTATAATCATATCTTTTGTTATGAGATCTTGTGTTAAGCTTCAAGTGTTATATGATTGATTTATGTTTAGGTTGCTGAATTTGAATAATTAGCTAAACACTGATTCACCCCCCCATGTCAGTATTTCCAATAGCTTTATGTTATTAGGAACTACAACCAAATTTCAGTCCACCCTAGGCATATAGCTTGGTATTTCATGCCTCTTTATCAATTTATCTCACTTTTTATAATCAACATTTATCTTCTCTAGGTCAATCTCAGTACATATCGCACTGAAAATCTTAAAAACCTCTGCAATAGTTCTTCTATCTATGGCTACTAGGGCTTCCTAGTTTCTTTTCCTAATTATTCTATCCATAGGATAGTATCTCTTAGCTAACTCTTTAATCAAATCCACATCAAAAAATACATGAAGCATAATCAAATTGCCCATGTTTAGGTTCCTGGGATTGCTTATAGGGACTGACTTAACCTTATTATTCCATAAATAATGGAAGAGTATTAGTATAGTAATTCAGAGTGACCGTATTTCTGCATTCGTACCATCTATCTTTCCACTCCATCTAATTTTCACTATTTGCACTGGAAGTTCCTAGTAGTAGCTCTGCAAATTCATTAGGATATTTCTTCCCCATAGATATTTTCTTTCCAGACCCCTTTGAAGTCATGCTTGAAGTCACTTGACTCATCCTTCACAAAAATTATCTCAAAAATAGGCCTCTGCTAATTTTCTCAAAGTCTCATGAAAGAAGAAGGAAAACTCTACATAATCCAGACATAATCAACTACATTTATATCCTATCACATCCATCTATTGTCCAGTTCACTAAAATTTTCTCACACTTTAGAAATCATACCATTGGCGACTACAACTAATTCTACCATTAATTCAAACTTGAGTGTCATTGCTAGAGAAGAGTATGCATTTTCCTTCTTTTTGGCATTTAAAACACGGGAATAAGACACATGGCATCTTTTCATGAACCTAAAACAAAAACTAGGAATTCAAATGTTCTCTCTGTGAGTGAGCAATAAAACCTCTTCTTTCACCTTGTCACACACTCGCATCAATCTCTCTTAAGACCATGATCATCTGGCAAGTGAAAGAGATCCATCAAATTCATCTAGATCTCTAGACACACACTCACAACACTTTCCTTTAGCATGCTTGAATCCCTGCAAGTGAGTGAAAACCTTTGATATTGTTTGGGTCTTCACTTAGTTGCACACTCGCCACATGAAATCTGACTTGATCTTAACCATCACAAGTGAGGGATAACTAAAATTGTAACATAACATAAAGCACATCGCTCACTCTCAAGCCCAATAATTTTAACCACCAAACCTTAGCGAGTGAGTGATGACATAATATTTTCCTTTCTTGTTCACTCATAAACCAAGAGATGCCAAGAAAATTTACATCATGAGTGAGCAATGATAACAAATAAGAAGTAACACAGACTGTGTAGCTCACTTGCATAGAAAAAACATATTGACCAATGAACTTTGGTGAGTGAGCGATAACCTAGCCTAAACCTCACTCGCTCACTCATGCAGTAAAAGAACTTGGTTATCTTACATGGTGAGTGAGCAGAAATAGTATAAAAAAACTTCTTGTAACTACATCGCTCACTCATGTAGTTAAAAAAATTATTTTTCAATACACCTACGACTACGTGATGACATAACAAACCATTCACTTGCTCACTCATGTAGTTAGCTGATGGTTTAAGAAAGATAGCATGACTGTGTGAACAAACAAAAGACAAATAACGTAAATGGCTAAGCATACTTTAGTCACTTCTCCCACATAAAAAGAAATTTTTTTACCACAATAATGCAGAAAATGACCTCCTTTGACTAATGAAAAATTTAAAAAATATAGTGCTAACAATGGCTCTGACTGGGGAAAGTAAATTGTAAGATTGACATTAGGATAAAAAAAAAATAGGATACAAACTCAAACAAAAGCTAAACTATTGTACATGGATGAATAAAAATCATGAGAAATATTATTTGAGGAATCATCCATGTACTGGAAATTCCTGTATCTCACCAATAGAATTTTTTAGATAATATGAATCATTTCCATGAAAATCCTGAATCAACAAAGGGCCCATCCACAATGATTCAAATTTTCCATGCTTACCCTTCTCTTCCTTCCTTGCATTCCATTGAAGTACCATGTCATTGATCTAAAATTTTCTCTTAGTTGCTCTCTTATGAAACAAATAATTTGATTGTTGTTGGATTTTCAATTTTTTCTTATGTGCTTCATTCTTGATTTCCTCTAATTCTACCAATTGGATCATTATATCCATCATAGGTTCTGTCATTTCAACTTCTTCTTCCTGTAAAAACTTATAAACATGTAACAAGTTATTTAAAGGAAATCTCGCATGTGCTCCATAAACCATCTCAAAAGGGGAAACCCCTATTGCACTTTTTACTATCACCCTGTTAGCCCAGAGAGCTAACTTCAACTTTGAATATCATTATTTCTTGTTCTTCTCCAAAATCCTTTTAATGATTTTCATTATACTCTTGTTGCTAGACTCGTCCTGTCCATTTTCTTGTGGATGATAGGGCAAGGAATAAGGTACAATAATACCATAATATTCACAAAAGTCCTTGAATCCTCAGATCTGAAGCACATGGCATTGTCCATTATTAACCTATTAGGCACACCAAACTTGGTTAAAATATTATCCAATTGAAAATCCGTAACCACTTTGTTGGTTGTCTTTGTGGATATGATTGCTTCAATCAACTTATTAAAATAATCTGTAGCTACAATAATCCAACTATGGCCTCCACTCGACTTCTCTCCAAACTCACTAATGAAATCAATGCCCCACTAGGAAAAATGTGCTTCTATTGTCATAGGATTCAATGAAAATGCTCCTTAAATTTTCATTTTGGAAGAAAACCTTTGGCAAGGATCACATTTCTACACAAACTTTTGAGTGTCTCTAAAAAGAGAGGGCCAATAAAAACTAGCTCTGATTATTTTATGAGTAATAGTCTTGGCAGAATAATGTCCTCCACAATCACCATTATGCATTTCATTTAAAACCCTCTTAGACTGTGATTCATTAAAACAAAATAACAAGATTCCATCCCTATTTTTCAAAATTAGATCACCTTGCACAAGTAAATACCTTTGAGCTTGCAGCCTTAGAGTTCTTTTCTGAGTATCTGACATATGGTCTGGACATTTGGCATTTTTCAGAAAAAAAACAAAATTTCAATATACCATGGTTGTAATTTAATACTATTATGTTTCATATTTACAGTATGGACGTTATTAATCTGGGTCAACTCCATGTTTGTATCTTTCATAAGTTTGGCTAGACCCAAACCCCTAACCAATTTTGTAACTTGAATTTCTAGATTGAAATCCCAAATTCTATTGATCCATCGACATCTTTTTCTAGTAACTTCATATTGAGACAATATATACTTCACTCCTGCATGTGGAACATAAGAAGTTACTTTTGTATAAACTAAATAAGGTCTGGAAACCTTGACTTATTAGACCAAGTCATAAGCTCATTTCTCCATTATCTCATAATTAAGTTCTTCTTCTTGTAGAGACTTACTAAAAAATATGATGCGGTGCTCAAATCCTCCATTATCCTTCTGCAACAACACTGCAGAAATAGTATGAAATGAAGCAAAAGAAAATAGAGAGAAAGGTTTTTCATAATCAAGATATTTCAAAATTTGTGCCTCTTGAATGGCCACTTTTATTTTATCAAAAGCCAACTGAGCCTCCTTGTCACAATAAAACTTAGCATTTTTCTTTAGTAACTTGACTATGGGTTTCACAATCTCTACAAAGTTAGCAATTAATATTCTCACAAATTTTACCTTTCCGGGGAAATATTGTACACCCTTGATATTTTTGGGAGGCAAAACCTTGTTAATATCCTCTACCCTTTCAGGATCAATTCTAACCCCTTCTTTTGACACTATGTGTCCTAGTAACTTACCCTCTGTTATAGAAAAATGACACTTCTTTGGGTTCAGTGAAATTCCATACTCCAAATCCTTGACAAAAATCTTATCCAAATGTTTGTAAAGATCCTCAGCCCTTTTGGAGTATGCAGTCAAATCATCTTGATATATTACCATGATCATATTAACAATTTCTTTGAAGGCCACATCCATAGCTCTTTGGAAAGTGGCTCCTACATTCATCAAGCCAAATGGCATCCTCACATAAACATACATGCCCATGGGGTGGTAAATGATGTTCTAAATTGTTTAGATTCTTGAACCAACACCTTGTTGTAACAAGAAAATCCATCCATCATGGATAAAAGTTGACAACCTGTAACTCTTTGTAACATTTCCTCCATATTTGGAAGATAATAATTATCATTTTAAGAGGCTACATTAAAGTTTCTTAAATCTACACACAACCTGATATCATCATTCTTTTTTCTAACTGGCACTAGATTATATACCCAAGAGGAATGCCTGATTGGTTTTATTATTCTAGCATCTCTGAGTTTTTTCAACTCTTGCTGCAATTTGGGGACCAACAATGGATTGATTGGCCTTTGTTTTTGCCTCAAAGGATTGACATCACTTATCAATGGGACTTCATGTTGGAAAATCTCTTCCTTATATAAGCCTTAAGGTCTTCATAGGGCCAAGAAAAAATATTCTTATACCTTTTCAACAAACTAATCAAATTTTTTCTCACATGAGGTGCCAACCTTTTTCCAATATATACAAGCTTAGGGGCACACTCTGATCCTAGATTTATTTCCCCAAATTCATCCATCTTTATTGAATAATTTTGACACATATAACTATCATTTTCATGAAACATACCTTCCAATTATGTTAAACCCTTGGGGATTTCTTTTGTCTATAACTACACAATTTCATTTCCAAATATAGTCTCTTTAACATCAACAATTTCAATCAAATTATTACAATCAATGTTTTGGCCCTTATAATTGTCTAGACACCAAATGAATGTTAGGATGTCATCATAATTCTCAAAGACCTAGAAATTATATATGTTATCAAGGATAACAGGCCTAGTTTTGGTCTCTATAATAGAAACTCTTGTTAATGTTTGATCATTATTTGTCATAGCAATAGTGGCCAAGAAATCTGCCATGATGTTTTTGGATCTCTCTATCCACTCAATGGAGAATGCATAAAAAAAATCAATACTATCCCAAACAACGTACTTATACTATTTCAACCTATCATTCTTGATGACATATTTTGATCTAACTTGAGATATGGTTAATTCTGAATCTCTAAAAACCCTTAATAACTTAATACCTTTCTTAATTGCAATTTCTAGCCCCAATAATCATGCTTCATATTTAGTTGTGTTATTCATACATTGGAAAGCCAGAAAAAAAGAATATTTGAAGGTAATACCTGATGGAGAGAAATAAGGCAGCAGCTCCTGATCCTTCTTTTGAGCAGGCTCCATCAAAGTACATTTTCCACAATCTGTGATGTTGCAATTCCAATTCTTCTATTATGGGGTTACTATTTCTTAATTATGACTGAATATTTTCAATTCTAAAATTATGCATATCAATATCCACAAAAAAATTCAGCGTGTTTGGGTCAAATTTCTCAACTAATACTGGAGCCCTAGGCTCTTGATATAGCTTGGCTTCATTTCCATTTGCAAAAATGGTAGCAAAGGACAGATATAACTGTACATTTCCTCCAACCACTGCAGCCCACTACCTTGATAACAACATTCCATAGTGAGGTTGAGTGTCCACCACAACAATATCCATTCTGAAAATAACCTTAGGGAATGCAACAAGTTTGACTTAAACTCTTTTCTGAGTTCCAATCAGAGACACTTCCCTGTTATCCATAGCATAACATCTACCAAAAGAAGTGTCAACTTTTAAGCCCAATTATTTCATCACATTATAGGGCATCACATTTGCAGCAGCCCTAGAATCTATCATATAATTTTTCAACAACATATCATTTACAAGCAATGTAACATAAAAATGATCAATCTAGGAAGGCTCCTTGGTGATTATACTCCCAACACATATTTGGGATTCATTTTTTTCTTCTTGATTTCCTCTTGACTCACAATTTAAAGCACTTGAATCAAGTATGTTAGGTAATTTTGAAAGCAATGAGAAAGCATCTTCTCAGTGTTCTTTTATTTTCAATATCTCAACTAAAGGTACAGACACCTTCATTTGAGACAAGGATTGTTTCATGTCAAAATTTGGAAAACTTAGAACAACTTCAAAAGAAATTTTACCTTTACACTCCTTGAGTTGGCTTGTCTTTTTTTCATTTGCAGGGGTGACTTTACCTCCACTGACAGGAGTCTGTTTAGATGCTTCTTTATCTGACTTTATTTCTTTTGTCTTATCTACATTTTGAGCATACGCCTAATTGGAGACCTCTTTGATAAAGAGTGAACCAGGCTGGCTTTCACCTTGATCACCTTGTATGTTTTGAAGGTGGTATGTGTTGGAGATTTACTTCTGGCAGCTAGTAGTTTGTATGTTTGTCATTGATGACAACATATAATATACAATAGTGTTCTATATGTACTTATCAGTATGATTATATTAACCTTTGTGTGGTTATATTCATGTTGTAGACATGTTGTTGATGCTTTGCTCATACATGCAGAATCATATTTTATGTTTCAGTTGTGTTGTGTAATTTTGTTAGTGGCAGTTATAGTTTCTGGAGTTTATTTGTACAAAGCCAACATATTTTCATTAGTTCTTGAGTTTCTCTTATCTTTAGGATATGCATGTTTGTATTCAAGATTAGTTATGAGTTGAAGATAGTTATCTAAAGGTGCCAAATGTGTTTGGCCAAGATTGCAATGATTTGGTGAAGCTGACTTTGTCAAACATTGCTTCTATTCAGTTTATATTGCGCTGTAGTAATTATGCTTGTGTGATTAGTTTAACAAAAAAGGATGTTATGAAGAGTTTCCTAATAGGTCCCATGATCTCATACTTTGAGGAAGATACTTATAGTAGTCCATTTGTAATTGCTAAGTGTGAATGATAAGAAAAGAGATAGAAAAAGTACAGAGCAGAATATCAGTTATGTTTCATTCATCAAGGATCTATGTGAAGAAGAAGTAGAAGACTACAATACATTGGAACTAATCAAGACAACAGGTCTACTCTATAGTTCATCATCAGATATAGTGCCCATCTATTCTATATAAGGTTGTATCCTTCACCATTGAAGCAGTGAGCTTTTTGGATAGTGGGTCCCCACCCTTAATAGGGTTACTTGTAAAAGACTCCTAATAGGGTCAAACCCTTAACCAGGTCACTATACTTATTGCATTGTAAAGAAAAACTCCTAATAGGGTTGAAACATCTTCTAACAGGGATTATTATAAAAAAGTATAGTTCATTATGGGTGTTAATTCCCACCAGGGTTTTTACCATTTGGTTTCCCTGTAACCAAATTGTGGTGTTGTCTATTGTGTTATCTGAATGTGCATTTACTTTATTATATTTTGTATTTAATAGGAGAACATAATTAAATTAACTAATAAATGATTCACCCCCCCCCCTCTCAGTTATCCTTTGGGCCTATTCTAACAATTGGTATCAGAGATAAGTACCTTGAAGAGAAAGCCTAACAACTTAAGGTAGATCAGATGGCATACTTCAGAAAAGAAAGTCCTAACTTTGATGGAGAGAATTATCTGGATTGGAAGAAAAAAATGATAACACATCTATAGTGTGTTGGTTTTGACATCTTTGAGATAGCCACATAAGAAATTGTTATTCCTTCTCTAAAAGACCTTGCAAGAGATGATGCTACTAGTAAACAAAAGGATACATTCATAGCTAATGCAGTTGCCAAAGAAGCCCTTATAAGTGCACTATCTGACAGTGAATTCTTTGAGATCAAGAAAGTAGATAAGGCATACACAATATGGAAGTACTTAGAATAGATGTTTGAAGGAGATATCCAAACAAATAATGCATGTAGGAAGACATGGAAAAATAAATACAACAATCTTGAGATGTTACCTAAAGAGAACATCAGAGCATACAATCAGAGGATAAATGAAGTAGTTTTTGGAATTAGAAACAATGGTGGAGAAATCTCAGAAGAAGACATAATGAACAAACTAATGACTACATTGAAAATAGAATATGAGAGCAAGATCAATATTCTAGATGAAACCATGGAATTTTCAAAATAATTCAAAAGAGAGAATTTAATCAGTAAAATCTCTGCATTTGAGATATCAAGATTGAATACTGAACCCAAAAGTGAAACAGCCTTCAAAGCATCAATACATGGTAAGAAACATTTACACACTTCTAATGAGAAAGATGAAGTTGATGAATAACTAGAAGAAATTATTTCCATGATTTATAAAAGAGAAAATAAAGGAAAAGGAAAGTATGAAGGACAAATTCCATTCAAATATTTTTCATGCAACAAGATTGGTCACTTTGCATCCAAGTGTCCCACAAGAGTCAAGAAGTTTAGATCTGATTACAAACCTAAATACAGAAAGGAATGCTACCATGCTAAGGAGGGTGTAACAGATGAAGATTTGAGAGAGGATGAAATTGGATTCATTGCCATTAAAGACATGGGAAAATTGCTTGAGGAAATGGACATTGAAGATGAAAAGGAAGCACAGGAGTTAGCCCTAGTTTCCAAAGAAGACATTAGAAATGATTAGATCATTGACAACAGATGGTCTCACCACATGACAGGTGATAAAGATAGATTTGTTCACCTAGATAAGTATAAAGGTGGTATGGTTAGATTTGGAGATAACACTCCTAAACCTATCATAGGCAGAGGATCTTTCACCCTGGATGGAAAGAACAAGATAGATGATATTATATATGTTGATGGATTACATCACAACTTACTAAGCATTGTACAACTACTTGACAAAGGTTATCATTTGTAAATCAAAGACAACAAATGCATTATTAACAAAAAGGAAGGAGACATGATTGCATCTAGCTCAAAAATAAAAGGTAATGTTTTTCATCTCAATTCATATGTAAGTTGTTTTGTTGCAAAAGTAGATGATAGTTGGTTATGGCACAAGAGACTCTGTCATATGAATTTTGACAATATAGTAAAGATAAGAAATGTCAAGGTAGTTAGAGACCTTCCAAGTATTGCAAGACCAGTTGACACAATGTGCAGGGAATGTGTTATGGGAAAGCATGTAAGGAGCTCTTTTAGAAGCAAGCAGAACTTAGCTAAGAACAAGTTAGACCTAGTGCATATAGATTTATGTGCTCCTACTCAAACCAGATCATACTACAGAGAAAGGTATTTCATTCTATTTGTTGATGATTTTTCAAGGATGATGTGGGCTACGTTCTTAAAAGAGAAGTCTAAAGCCTTTGAGAAATTTAAAATATTCAAAGCTAAAGTTGAAAATGAATTTGGATTAAAACCAAAGTGTCTAAGATCAAATAGAGGAGGAGAATTAACCTCTGAGTAGTTTTATTACTATTGTGAAGAACATGGAATCAAAATATAGTTGAGTGCACCCAAAACCCCTCAATAGAATGGGATTGTAGAAAGAAGGAATAGGATCATACTTGATATAGTGCACACTATGATGATTGAAGGAAAAGTTGTGCACACCTATTGGAGAGATGTAGTCAATACAACAGTCTATACTATCAACATAACACAACTAAGACTAGGCATAGATAAGACACTTTATGAACTTTGGTTTGGTAATTTACCTACAGTAAAATACTTCAAAATCTTTGGCAACAAGTGCTACATCAATAGAGATGATGGTGTTGGTAAGTTTGATGCTAGAAGCGATGAAGGTATTTTCCTTGGTTACTCTACTAAAATCAAAGCATACAGATGTTTCAATTTGAGATTAAAGAAGATAATTGAAAGTAATCATGTAAAGATTGATGAGAAGTTCATGGTTCAAGAGAGGTACTATGAATATGCACCTATGATTGAAGATGAACCTAGGCCCAACAGTAAAGACACTGTTATTGAAGAAATGTTTAATTGCATTAATGTATCATGTAATGAACCTGAATCAAGCAAAGAAGTATCACAGATTATAGACGAGGATGTCAAACCAAAAGCTCCAAAATTCACGTCTAGATACCATTCAAAATATGATATCATTGGAGATCAGAGTAGTAGTGTTTTAACTAGATCTAAAGAAAAAAGTTTAATAGTGGATGAAGAGGTATGTTTATTTTCACAAATTGAACCTTTAAGTGTTGAAGATGCTTTCAAGGATTCTGATTGGTAGAAATTAATCAAAGAAGAATTAGATCAAATAATAAAAAATGATACATGGGAATTGGTTCCTAGACCTAGTGAAAAAAATGTGATTGGAACAAAGTGGGTATTCAGGAAAAAGATGAATAAAGATGGTACAGTGGTTAGAAACAAAGAAATACTAGTGTGTAAAGGATATATATTCATAGAGGGAAGGGATGGATTACACTAACACATTTTCCCCTATGAGCAGACTAGAAGACATTAAGTTATTTTTGGCTTATGCAACATTCAAAGATTTTAAAGTATATCAAATGGATGTCAAATCAGATTTTCTAAATGGTGACTTGAAGAAAGAAGTCTACATAGAACATACTGAAGGATTTAATCTATCAGATAAAGAAAACATGGTATGCAGATTGAAGAAAGCACTCTATGGACTTAAATAGGCCCCAAGAGCTTGGTATGAGAAACTAGATGGTTATCTTACCAAGATTGGATTCAAGAAAGGAGCGATTGTAACTTATTCATAAGAGAGACACCTGATGGATTATTACTTGTTTCCATATTTTTTGATGACATTAGCTTTGGAGGTAATGACAAAATTAGTGAAAAATTTGCAAAAGAAATGCAGAATGAATTTGAAATGAGCATGATTGGTCCTATAAAATATTTTTTGGGATTAAATGTAAAGCAAACAGATAAAGGAATATTCATAAATCAGTCCAAATATGTGAAGGAAATATTAAAGACTTTCAAGATGGAAGACTGTAAGCCAGTATGCACTCCTATGATAACAGGAAGCAAGCTTTCTAAAGAGGATGATTCCACAGTAGTTGACAAGACAATGTACAAGTCTATGATTGGAAAACTTATATATCTTACTCAATATAGACTAAACATATCTAATGCAGTTGGCATTATTGGTAGATTTACAAAATGAACCCAAGCAAAATGACCTAATGGTAATAAAGAGAATATTCAAATATCTAAAGGGAACTATAGACTATGGTTTATGGTATCCTAAATTAGAGAATGTACAACTTCATGTATATATAGATGTAGATTGGGCAGGTTGTATTGATGACAGGAAGATTACTTTAGGAGTAGTATTTCTTGGAGATAGGTTGGTTTCTTGGGTAAGCAAGAAGCAAAATTGTATCTCTTAGTCAACAGCAAAAGCTGAATATGTTACAGTAGCATTGAATTGTTCAACAATGGTTTGGATCAAATAGATCATTAAATATTTTTGTATTCAGGTTGATTGTCCTATTGTTATTCACTGTGATAACACCAGTACTATCAACATGTCCAAGAACCCTATGATGCACACAAAGAAAAAACACATTAAGATCAAATACCACTTTCTTAGAGAAAAAGTTGCAAATAATGAATTAAAATTAGACTATGTAAGCACTAAAGAATAGTTGGCAGATATTTTCACAAAATTTTTATCAAAAGATACTTTTGAGTATCCCAGGGAGAAGTTGGGAGTAATTCCCTTTCCTAAGTCTGATTAGATAAAGTAGCATGTACATTAGTCTATGGTGACTAATGAATGGTTGAATACTCTATTTATGGAGTAGTACCTGTGCCTAATTGTTTATGGAACCCTTTTCCATCGATGTCAAAGGGGGGGTATGTAGTAAGGGGTAGAAAATACTCTGGGGGAGTATATAATCATGTAACTTAAAAACACAGACAGAAGAGCTACAGCAGTGTAGAGGAATCTTTGATGAGGATATTGAAAAGATTATAAAAAGAAAGAGGACACCATGTGCTAAAGATGTTTTTAATATCATATGTTTCCATCAATGTCAAAGGGGAAGATTTTTGGAGATTTACTTCTGGCAACTAGTAGTTTGTATGTTTGTCATTGATGATAACATATAATATACAACAATGTTTTGTATGTACTTATTAGTATGATGATATTAACCTTTGCATGGTTATATTCATGTTGTAGACATGTTGTTGATGCTCTGTTTATACATGCAGAATTAGATTTGATGTTTTAGTTGTGTTGTGTAATTATGTTACTGGCAGTTACAGTTTCTAGAGTTTATCTGTACAGAGCTGATGCAGGAGCATCCTGGGTGTAAGGGCAATCTTGCATCACCCAAAAATATGTGTTTTTCTATTCAATAAGGACTATTTTGTACAAAGTTGCTATATTTGGAAACTTACTATTTTTAGTAAGTTGGTCATTTGAACTCAGAATGTTCTAATTTTTCAGGTGAAGGTTCATCTTAGTCATATAAGAATGCTAGTTAAATTT
>MU224754.1:5005006-5042810 GCA_018584345.1 Thuja plicata
GTGAAGGTTCATCTTAGTCATATAAGAATGCTAGTTAAATTTCATTGCTAGATCATCTGTATTGGCGAAGTTATTAAGGATTTACTGTTGAGATTTTAGGGTGCAAAATCTTTGAGCTCAATTTTCAGGACCTTAGAGGCTCCGGATCGAGGTTGAACCCCCGGCTGACTGGCGCTTCGCGAGTCAGGCACTGTAGATCGCGATCTCCCATTTTTGAAAAGTGGTCATAATAGCCAAACGGAGCTACGGTTCAAAAGTTATGGTTTTCAAAAGTTGGGCTACCTAATCTCATATTTTTTAAATATTCAAAGCCGACCCTTTTTGTAATAAAAATGAAAAATAATTAAATGTTAAGGGTAGTCGGCCTTAATGGCTAGATTTCTGGAACCTTCTCGGGCGGTGGAAATTGCCTATATAAAGAAGGCCCGTAGTGTTGTCTAGGGCAGTTCTGGGTGGCTCAGAGGAAGAATTCGAGGCTTTGTCCTACAGAAGATTGTAAGTAAAATGCCCATGTGGCTTTGCATATTGTAATTCTGAAAGTTTGTAATTCCACATTTGTGGAGATAATAAGAAGCCCATTTTATGTTCCTGCAAATTGTTGTTGTTTCTCTGTTTCTGTTATGTGTTTGTGGTATCAAGGGGAGCACCCTTCATCAAGAGCTGACATATTTGCATTGGTTCTTGAGTTGCGCTTATCTTTGGGATATGTGTGTTTGTATTCAAGATTAGTTATGAGTTGAAGATAGTTATCTAAAGGTGCCAAATGTGTTTTTCCAAGATTGTAATGTTAGAGTTAATTTGGTGAAGCCGACTTTGTGAAACGTCACGTCTATTCAATTTATATTGTGTGGTAGTAATTATATTTGTGTGATTAGTTTAGCCAAAAAAGATGTTATGAAGAGTTACCTAATAGGTCCCATGATCTCATACTTTAAGGAAGATACTTATAGTAGTTCATTTGTAAATGTTAATTGTGAATGATAAGAAAAGAGACAAAAAAATTACAGAGCAAAATATCAGTTCTGTTTCATTCATCAAGGATCTATGTGAAGAAGAAGTGAAAGATTAAAATACATTGGAATTGATCAAGACAATAGGTCTACTCTATAGTTCATCATCAAATATAGTGCATATCTATTCTATAGAAGGTTGTAGCCTTCACCATTCAAGTAGTGAGTTTTTTGGACAGTGAGTCCCCACCCTTAACAGGATTACTTGTAAAAGACTCCTAACAGGGTCATACCCTTAACTATGTCACTATACTTACTGTATTGTAAAGAAAAAATCCTAACAAGGTTGAGAGATCTTCTAACAGGGATTATTATAAACAAGTATAGTTCATTGTGGGTGTTAATTCCCACTGGGGTTTTTACCATTTGGTTTCCCCATAATCAAATTGTGGTGTTGTCTATTGTGTTATCTAAATGTGCATTTACTTTATTGTATTCTGGAGTTAATAAGAGAAAATAATTAAATTAACTAATAACTAATTCACCCCCCTCTCAGTTATCCTTTGGGCCTATTCTAATAGTATGAAATTCTCTCCTAAGCCACTTCAACAATAGTAAGAGACCTTACCTCCTCATCACTAGGTCTTCAAAGATGAACACTTTCTAAGTTAGTATTTGTAACATTTATTGTGAACTGCACATTTTCTTCTGATTCATCCTCTGATTTACCATTATCATCTTCAATAGTAAATGCACATATGTTCACCAAAGGCCTCTTATCACTTTGGCCTTCTTGTGTTCCACCACTCTCATGTGAATTTATCAAAACTTTAGCCATTGCACATTGGAAATGTGAATGAGGCATATTGCAAGCCATACACCAAGGAGTGTTTTCCACATTGTGTGTACTATTGTTCTTCAATGGATCAGACATGTCTCTATTCTTTACATCAGTTTATTCTTTTGGTAAAGGCTTACCAACTTTCCAATTTGTTTTGTAAGGGAAGTCGTGCAGTCTATACTCTTTTGGCTACATTATAAAAATGAAGTTAATTTTTATGTAACTTAAGCACTTAAGTCATGTCTTTAGGTTGTTGTTGGGTGGGGTCATTCTTATGTTTATCTTATAAACTTAACACTTTGATAATTTTATCCTAACTCTAAATTCCCCGCAGGCCTTTTAAATATTACTTCATGTGTCGTATAACTCAATTTTGATCCAACGATTGGATTAATGACTTAAATCGAAGATGCAGTCTATCTATCAATCAATCAATCAAACAATCATGAAATCTATTCTCCGAATGACATCATGTGTCCCAAGTAAAGAAAGGAAGTAAAGACACAACAAGTTTGAGAAGATATGACAGTTGGATTAACAACTTGAACCTGAGATGAACGAGATCTATCAATTAAGCCATTAAGCGTATAGAACACGTGTCCCAATGGTTCTGGCTAAGGTCAAAAGGGAAAATTTAAAGGGAAACAAGTTGTAGAAGATATAATGGTCAACTTAAATGCTTAGTGATGAGATGCGCATGATCTAACCTTTAAGCCATTAAGCCTGAATGACATATGACATATGGCACATGGCGGGCCCAGCACAGGCGTGAAGAAGAGATGAAAGTGATGAAACTTGAAGTTGATCTGATGGTTGGCTTAAAGGCTTGAAGTAGAGATGCAGTCAATCTAGTATTTAATCCATTGCCATGTATCACTACATGTATTTTTATGGTAAGAGGTTCCCAAGGATCTTTTTCCCACATTGGTTGTGCTAAGGAAATTCTTCATGTTTTTATGTCCAAGCACTCAATGCTTAAGTGCTGAAAGGCATACATCTCGGTGGACAAGACATTACATGGGTGGCCAAATAGAAGATAGGAAGGATTATTTTGGTGGTGACGTGGTTCGAGGGTGCCTAGTGGAATGCTATCATGTCACATGGAGGTGCTAAGGAGGAATATTGACAGTAGTCATGTACTCGTGAGGCAGAAAAGAATATTTGACCAAGGGTCATGGGTGAGTGAGGATCTGACAAGTGATAGATGGTAGCTAGGTCGCATAGTTTAGAGGAGGTTGGCAGTCTGGTGCATGAGTATGCAACTAGAAGTTATCACATAGTCACCCATGGTCAATGAAGATAGCAAGAAGTGCTAGGTAGTGAGTGACTAACTATTGGCGATTAGTGTTGTGCACTCGCGCCGGTTAGTGGCAGTTAGGAAGATGTGTTGCAAGTGTGCGACTAAGGAGTAAAGGAATGTTCAGAACTAGTAATATGGCACCATGTGGCTGTCTTAGGAAACATAAATAAGATTTTGACTATTTCTTTTTTCTGATCCCAGGTGGTGGTATCCTAAATTTTGAGAATTTAGAAGTCCTAATACATTATCAATAACCAAGTTTCTCCACACTAAAAAAATCAAAGGAAGCTTTATGACACAAATCAATAGAACTAACTAATCAAAGCTTTCAGGAAATGCAAAAATTTCAACTTGCTACAAAGATGATGCCAACAGAGGCTGAATATGGTTGGAATTTAAAAATCTAAAAATGTCCCAGTTTGGGAAATTAAATTTCCTATCTCCCGCAAAAATATTAGCTTTTCATGAGGTGTTTTTTATTTTTGACCAAAGACAAATCCAAACGTTAGGTAGTTATTTTTTAGTTATTTTTTTTTTTTTTTTAAATAATTTGTAATAAGGGTTGTGTCTTTTCACCCTAAAGAGTTGTGAAAGCCACTCAATACAATATAATACAATTTCACGTATTTGGATAGTTTTGGGTCAACAACTATAACATGGACCTAGATGTACTTTTTTTAAAAAAATCAATAAAGATAAGTCTTTTTTCTTCATATATGTAATTTTTTCATTAATTATTTTACAATTAGTCCCTCGGATAAACCAAAAGAACTTCTTCAAAGTGATAGTTCGATGTGCATGCTTCTTGATTTGATTCATAGTCTATATTTTCAATTGGTTTTCTCATTTTGCATGGTTAAATTTTGTTGATTGAGGCCTCAGTCAATTGGGCTGTCATCTAAGAAAAAATTATTACCCTTTTGAAATATTTATAGAAATTTTTTAGGTTGCATGTATTCCATAACACCTTTGAAGTGATAATTTTTCTTGTAAAACTATCTCTGAGGCTGAACATAAGATTGGAATTATAGTGACTCTATTGCCCATGGTTGATTAAGGCACTAGTCTTTCTTTCTTATTTGGATTATAGTTATTTAGTTCATTATTTATAGTTTTGTGATATCTTATCTATCCGTTCATTTCAAATTACATACACATTTACTAAACATTCTTTCAATTACTTAAAGTATTTCAATTTATAGTTCATGATATATTCCTTTTAGTTAGATTTCTTTCAAGTTCCTTGCCACACTTGAGAGAGAAGGTTGAAGTGTTACTTATCTATTATAAAAATCCTTGTAAGTTGAAGGATAAGTCAAGGTATAGGCCTACCAACCTTGGTTTTGCATAGCCATAATTGTAGAAGTTCCAAGCTTGCCTTGGTTGTGACTTGTTAGTTGGCCAAATCACTTGGGTTTCCAATCATTGGATTGGCAAGTTGATAGGAAATCCAATATGTTGATTTGAGCACCAATAGATTGGTGACTCTACTAGGGAGTTGTCTATGAAAGACAGTGTTGAAGATTACCTAGAAGCTTTGGTGATGTAATTAAGAATCTACTAGGAGAAAAAACTCAGAAGTTAGTAAGTATTTTCCTTCTGATAAGAAGGTGGCGACTCTATTAAATAAAGCATTTCAGTTAGTGACTCTACTAAGGGAGAAAAATAAAAAGGAGATAGGAAGAAAACCTAGAAGAGATGATAAATTATCTTTTAATTAGTAATAGAATATCTATTGCATGATTTTTAGAATTTTGTTAAAAATATTTTTGATTCCTATGGATACCAGGCCTTTGGATCTCAAAAATTTTCAATGCATCTCTAATAAATAATTTTCACAACTTTCACAGAGGGTTCATGAATTTTATAGAGATTATGATGAATCAACTCTTGATCATTTGGATACTTTTCATATATTCCTTCATAATTATGAGGTCCATACAGGAGATGATGCCATGAAGCTATTTTCATGGTCATTAAAAAATAATGCACAAGAAGAATATAAATCATTACCTATGCAGTCCATCTCATCATGGAGATAGTTTGAGTAGTGGTTTCTCGATATGTTTCATGATGCGAGTCGTGAAGAAGAAAACATGTGCTATGAATAGGAAAGAGAGCCAAATTATATTTTGGAGGAAGAATCTTACATGTCCCCTTTGGATACATTCTTTAGTTTGGACAGATATAAAGGTGAACCTGCACTACATTTATTCTTGAGAATGATAAAGATCTATCAGAAAATACCTTCAGATATCAGGCCTCTGGGAAGGGGATTAATAGATAAACTTTGTGAGTTAGGAATCTACCATGATTCTCAACTATTAGTTTTTCTTGAGCAAATATGTCAGGTATGTTGGAAAGCTAAAATGGAAACAATTATTATTTTGTCATTGATGTCAAACCTTAACTGGTGAGACTATTTCTATATATTGGAGTACCATATCTATTGATTGATGAAGAAGATTTGAAGGAAAAGATAACAAGAAGACCAAGTGAAATGGTTGAGTTATGGGAAATCACAAGGGTACTTGATCATTTGGCACATTGGCAAAGTAATGTGTTGTTTATCTTTTGATGATAGTTTACTGAGAATAGTTTATGTCGAGAGAAGTCAGTGATGATCAAGCACCAGTAAATTGCCGAGGAAACCAGTGATAACTGAGAGAAAGAAAATAGTGTTGGCTGAGCAGCATTATTTTGGTAATTTTTGAGATTTGAGATCTTTGGCTGACACAGTTGATTTTATTGGGCTATGTAAAGTTAAATAAGGATAAGCATGATTGGTCCACACTATTTAAATGCATAGGTAATTGTAATTAATGCATGGATCAAATATTTAATTAGTGATTTCTTTGGGGAATTAAAGTAAATGTAATGATGGAAAGATCCATTAGATCTGACCTAACCTAATATCTATGATCTTGATTAAGCAGCAAAGATTTACTTTACCTAGATGAAGAGGTATAAGATAACCTCAAGGGGTTATTCATGAAGTAGAAGGGAATTGTATGCAAGAGGATTGCATAGTTAACTGATTGATTGGCATGATCTAGCAGAGAAGGCTAAACAGAGAAGCAGAGAGCTATGAAAGAGATTGCTTGACAGATTTCCAAGTAGATCTGAAGATTGAAAAGAGAATGGAGGCCACTTAGTGAATTAGCATTATAGTTGAATTAGATCTGGATTTGCAAAGTAAGTTGTATGTATCAGATCACACCTACTAATTACTTTCTAACCATTATATCAGTCAAAATCCTTTAACCAGGTTGACCTAACAGTCATTGTATAAATCCTTTGAGCAAGGTGACATTTAGGTGGAATGTTCTAAGTCCTCTAACAAGACCACTCCTAATAGGGTGATTAAATCCTTTAACCAGGTCACATTTAGCAATGTGTTTTGTAACCTTTAACAGGGTTGGCTCCTAACAGAGCTCACTTTAGAAGAGTGAAAACTTGATAGCATGTTATTGGTGGTTTTTCCCAAATTTGGTTTCCATGTTAAATACTGGTGTCAACTTGTGTGAATGTTTATGTTGTGTTTTACTGTTAAGTTTCTACAAACTGATTACATTTGAACAGTAAAACTGCATATGTATGTTGTTGATTTATGCTATTGCTGCCGAGTAGATCTGAGTTGTTCAAAGTGGTATAAAATTTATTTTGGTACTTCTAGACCTAAGGATAACTGATTCACCCCCCTCTCAATTATTTTTAATTCATTCTAACAATTGGTATCATAGCTTTGTTCTCTTGGAAATAGTTTGAAGGTACTTGGAGTAAAAGATCAAGATGTATAAAAAGGAGGTACCAAAGTTGAACAAAGATAATTTCCCTGCATGGCAGAGTTTGATGAAATTGCATATGGCTGGTATTGGTGATTCTACTAAGCACTATGTTGAATATGATTATGTATCCCCCACTACACCTACCACAGTTGCACAGTTAAGAGAAAAGCAGGAACACAATAAAGCAATGTTGGAGATTGCATCATCTCTAAACTATCATGAGTTTGAAGACATAAATAATTGTACAAATGCAAAGAAAATGTGGGATGCTCTTGCAACCATCTATGGAGGTGATTCAAATTTACTGAGAGCCAAATATAAAAGTTTAAGAGGTAAGTTTGATGAAATGAAAATGCAAGAAGGAGAAAATATAGTTCAATATTATGGTAGGATAAAGGAAGTTGTAAATGCTATTAGAGGAGCTAAGGGAACCATTGATGATAACACCATTATGAGAAAGGTACTGAGAACACTTCTTGCTATATATGTTATTAGAGTCTCTGCAATTCAAGAGTTAAGATGTACTCTTAATAATAATTTGACTTTGGAAGGTCTGGTATGCAGACTTACTGCATTTGAGATGTCAAATTTTGATAACTATACTCCACAAGCTATTGAATCTGCATTCAGATCTCAGTTGGTCCTTAACAAATCAAAGAAAGGAAAGAAATGTGTGAACAGTGACAATGACACCACAGATGATGATCTAGAATAACTTGAGGCACTCATGGAAAAAAGACTATCTAGAGGAAAAGGAAAATACAAAGGTAAACTTTCTATCATTTGTTTTTCATGTAAAAAATTTGGTCATATTGCTACAAGATGTCCTGATAAGAATGAAAAAGATGATAGAAGAGATAGCAAGTACAAAGATAGAAAGGATGATCGAGACCTTAGAAAGTATAAATATTACAAAGATAAAGGTAATAAATCTTGTTATATAGCTGAAGAAGATTCTGACAGTGAATTTGACAATTCTAATGAAATTGATATAGAAGTTGTGTATGTTGATATGAAAGATGATTCTGATGATGATGAGAAAACTACACTAATTTCTTATATGAGTAAAGGTGACCATTGGATTATTGATAGTGGTTGTTCACATCACATGATTGGTGATAAAGATAAATTTAAAACCTTAGATCAGTATAAAAGTGGTTATGTTAAATTTGGTAATGATGCACCATGTCTTGTTAAAGGGAAAGGATCAATTAACTTGACTGACAAGATCAGATGTGATAATGTATATTGGGTTGATAATCTTAACTTTAATTTATTGAGTGTTGCATAGCTAAATACTTCTAGTTACAGAGTTGAATTCCATCACAAGAAAGTAAAGATCTATGATGCCACTAGAGAATTACTTGGAAGTGGAGAACAAACAAAGGGTAACTTGTTCTATCTAGACGTAGCTGATGAGACATGCTTGTTTGCACAATATAATAATGTTCGGTTATGGCATAAAAGGTTGTTTCATGTAAACTTTGATAACTTGGTAAGCATAAGAAAATTGAAAAAGGTTAGAGGGATACCTAAGTTAAAGAAACTTAAAAATGCAATGTGTAAGAAATGTCAATTAGGAAAATGACTAAATCTTGTTTCAAAAGAAAGAATCATACTTCTGAGGGAAATCTAGAATTGGTTCATACTGACTTCTATGGTCCCATTGGTGAGAAAAGCTACTATGGAGATAGATACTTTATTCTATTTGTTGATGATTACTCAAGAATGATAACTCTTACGTTTCTTAAAGAAAAATTTGATGCATTCTAGTTATTTAAGTGGTACTTGGTGAAAGTTGAAAAGGAGACAAGTAAAATCTTGGAATGTTTAAGATCTGAAAAATGAGGTGAGTTTAATAGGTTCTGCAATGACCAAGGGATAAAAAGATAGATGTCTATGCCTAGGACACCACCAGATAATGGTATTGCTGAGAGAAGAAATAGATCTATCATGGATTGTGCCAGAACCCTAATGATGGAGAAAAATGTTGCACAAAAATATTGGAGAGAAGCTATAAGTATAATAGTCTATACCCTAAATAGAGTACAAGTCAAGAAAGGTACTAATGCTACACCTTATGAGCTATGGTATGGGTATGCAACTAATGTAAAATATTTCAAAGTTTTTGGAAGCAAATGTTTCATATTGAAGGATAACAGAAATGGAAAACTTGATGCTAAAGGTGAGAAAGGAATATTCCTTAGTTATTCAACTAAAATTAAAGCATACAAGTGTTTGAATTGTAACACTAAAAAAATTATAGAATATGAAAATGTTAGAATTGATGAATATACAGAAAGAAATGAAGCTGAAAGCACATAAGAACTGGAAAGTTGCAAATCATTCGTCTATATGGATGAGGAAGAATCTAGTGAATTACCTGAACCTAAGAAAGAGGTTGCTGAACAACAACTAGCACCTTCTGCATCATAGAACAAAGCTGTCATGAAATAGTAGGTAATTACCGAGCTATCTAATGGAGATGCTGAGTCACAGAATCAGCCTGAATGGAACATGAATGATCAATCTGAAGTAGAAAAAGAACCTACTCTAGCAAAGTATGTAAGGAGACACCATAAAATTGATCAAATAATAGGATCAAAGAATTCTTCAATTATGAAAAGAAGCAAGTTGAGAGAGGATACATGCTTATTATGTGACTTTGAGCCTAAAACAGTAAAAGATGCCTTAGACAATGAAGACTCGATACAAGCCATGAATGAAGAAATTGAACAGATTGAGAAGAATAAGACTTGGACACTTGTACCTAGGCTGAATGAAAAAATGTAATTGGTACTAAGTGGGTATTCAAAAATAAGTTGAATGAGCATGGAGAGGTAACAAGAAAAAAAGCTAGACTGGTATGCAAGGGTTATGCACAAGAGAAAGGAATTGATTATGGAGAAACATTCACCCCAGTTGCAAGATTGGAAGGATTAAGAACCTTACTTGCATATGCAGCCTAAAAAGGTTTTAAAGTGTATCAAATGGATGTAAAATGGATGTAAAGTCATCTTTCCTAAATGGGATATTGGAAGAAGAAGTTTACATTGAACAAACTGATGGATTTGTTTATCCAAGGAAGAGGAAAATGGTTTGCAGATTACACAAGGCACTATATGGACTGAAGCAAGCATTAAGAGCATGGTATGAGAGATTGCACAATTATCTGGTAATGATTGGATTTACAAGAACCAATGACAACAATAATCTATATTAGAAGACAGAGCAAAGTAAAGGTACTTTATTGGCCAAAATTTTTGTTGATGAATTTATATTTAGTGGACAAGATGTGTTATGCCAAGCAATTGCAAAGGATATGCAAACTAAATTTGAGATGTCTATGTTTGGTGAGATAAAAAAAAAATTTGGCTTACAAATATATCAGATGAAGAATGGTATCTATATTACTCAATCAAAATATATCAAGGAGATACTAAAAATTTTTGGAATGGAAGATTCAAAACAAATGAGTATACCCATGGCTACTGGACATAAGTTAACAAAGAATGATGATACAAAAGAAGTGAATCAAACCCTTTACAGGTCAATTATTGGAAAGTTGCAATATGTTGTGCATTGTAGACCTGATATTGCACTAGCTACTGGTATTGTTGCAAGATTTTCTACCAATCCCAAGGAAACTCATTTGATGACAGTAAAAAGAATTCTAAGATATTTGAAAGGAACAAATGAATATGGTCTGTACTACAAAAAGAATGACAAGTTTGAACTCAGAGTCTATACTGATTTTGATTGGGCTGGAAATTTGGATGATAGAAAAAGTACCACGGGTGGTGCATTTCTTTTAGGAAAAAGATTGGTTTCATGGACAAGAAAGAAATAGAATTGTACCTCACAATCTATAGCTGAAGCTGAGTATGTGGAAACAATAGTTAATTGTTCTAATATTGTGTGGTTAAATATACTACTAAAAGGTATGAAAGAAGAGATCACAGAACCAGTTTTTATATATTGTGATAATATGAGTGCCATTAATATTTCTAAGAACCCTGTGATGCACTCTAAAACAAAAGATATAGCTATCAAGTATCATTACTTGAGGGAGCTAGTTCAGAAGAAGGAAGTGAGACTAGAATATGTGAATACTAAGGAATAGTTAGTAGACATATTTACAAAGACACTACCCAAGGATGCTGATGAGTATCTATGAGGTGAATTAGGAGTGATTCCCATAATTGAGGCTAATTAGTTCAAAATGGTATTGTTGCATCAAATGTTATATTCAGAATATTTGACACTTTGATGCATAGGCAGTCACACTTTAGGATGCTGCGTAAAGCTGTGAAAGATAGACAAAGACAAAAAATAGGATCAGTCATAAGAGAGGTGGTAGGAACAGTATGATATAGAGTTTAGAACAGAAAAATCTACATGATGAAAGATGTCAACATCTTTGGCATTGTTGTCAAATAGGGAGAAGTTTATCGAAAGAGGGAGAGTTTACTATACTTAGAGATAAAGGGAGATTTTATTGAAAGATGGAGTCTACAAATGAACAAAAATGTTAGTGTGATTATAGACACAAAGGAAAAAAATTTTACAAGATGAGAATCATAATGAAGCTAAAGACATTTATGAATATTTATTCATATCAAGCAATACAGGTAGACTTTTTGGATTGTATGGTAATTGTAGTTGGAAAATTGTTGTTTTAAAGTTTAGTGTTGCCATTAATGCCAAAGAGGGAGATTGTTGGAAAGCTACAATAGAAACAATTATTTTTTTGTCATTGATATCAAACGTTAACTGGTGAGACTATTGCTATCTATTTGAGTACCATATCTATTGATTGATGAAGAAGATTTGAAGGCAAAGATAACAAGAAGACCAAGTAAAATGGTTGAATTATGGGAAATCACAAGGGTACTTGATCATTTTGCACATTGGCAATGTAATGTGTTGTTTATCTTTTGATGACAATTTACTGAGAATACTTTATGTCGAGCGAAGTCAATGATGATTGAGCACTAGTAAATTACTGAGAAAACCAGTGATAACCAGGTGGAAGAACACAGTGTTGGCCGAGCAGCAGTATTTTGGTAATTGTTGAGATTTGAGATCTCTAGCTGACATAGTTGATTTTATTGGGATATGTAAAGTTAAATAAGGATAAGCATAATTGGTCCACACTTTTTAAATGCATGGGTAACTGTAATTAATGCATGGATCAAATATTTAATTAGTGATTGCTTTGGAGAAGTAAATTAAATGTAATGATGGAAAAATCCATTGGATCTGACCTAACCTAAGATCTACGATCTTGATTAAGTGAAAAATATTTACTTTACCTAGATGAAGAGGTATAAGATAACCTCAAGGGGTATTCATGAAGCTAAGGGTAATTGTATGCAAGAGGATTGCATTGTTAATTGACTGATTGGCATGATCTAGCAGATAAGGCTAAACAAAGAAGCAGAGAGTTGTGAAAGAGATTGCTTGACAGATTTCCAAACAGATCTAAAGATTGAAAGGAGAATGGAGGCTACTAAGTCAATTAGCATTAGAGTTGAATTGGATCTAGATTTGTAAAGTAAGTTGTATGTATTAGATCACACCTGTTGATTACTTTCTAACCATTGTATCTGTCAAAATCATTTAACCAAGTTGACCTAATAGTCATTGTATAAATCCTTTGAGCAAGGTGACTGTTAGGGATTTTTCTTGCATGAATCATAGTGCTTGAAATGACTACTTGAACACTATGCCTTCTAATACTAATTCAGATACAAGAAAATCCTAATTGCTAACGATAAGATAAGATCCTTCTTCATTTTTGAGCTCCACATATACTCAGGCAGGTTTTACCTCTTTATGATTACTGATTACATAGTATATATAAAAATGTGGACACTGATTTTCTATGTATCTTTATTAAACCAACTTATGAAACACCTTGCAAATGACCAAGAATAACCAAATGAAAAACTTAACCATACAAACCATAATTGTAAATATAGCATAAATAAGTGATACAAGGATTTTAATCCTTCTTCCTTTTAAGGAGGGATAACCTAGTTGATTCACTCTCCAAGGAATCACTAAAATGGACACTATCCTGTTGATATGAGTCCTTAATGAGTTTAGCTCATTTGTTCTAAGTAACAGAAGTATTGAAATGATTTTGATATTGGATGAAGAACAAATTGCAAACTATATCCTAGACCAGTGCCTATCCCTTGGGAAAAGAGTCAATGAAAACATGTATCAGCAACAATAAACCAATAGAGATACTGTAGAGTACCTTACAAACTACATACAACTAAGATAGAGTGCCTTACAAACTATCCTCTCATATACATACATCTGCATCAAATCCTTATCATAATTATTTTCTTTCTGAAATCATCTATGAAACTTAGTCCTCTCCTTGAAAGGAACTCATAAATAATAAGACAAACTACCTTGTAGCAGGTCTATTTCAAATGCCTTACAAGTGAAACACACTAGAGCACAAAAAGAATGCAAAGAGACAAGATAATATGAAAGAGGGAAAACTACACTGTATTATATTAATGGATTATGTTTCTACACATCTAGACAATAAGCTTTTAGAATATTAAAGACATAGAAGTATAACTTACAATAAAATTTCCACAAGACCAATAGGGACCTGCTCTGGGCATCTGCAGGAAAAAATTAGAATAGAGAAGAGGAAAGGAACCATTAAAACTAAGAAAAGAAGAAGATATATAGAAGAGAAGAAACCCTAAAAACTATGTTTGTGATGAAGGGTGTTTTCCTTAATACCACAAACATATAACATAAATAGAGAAGCAAAAACAATTTATAAGAACAGAAAATAGGCTTCTTATTATCTCCACAAATGTCGAATTACAAACTTTTAAAATTACAATATGCAAAGCCACATGGACATTCCCCTTACAATATTCTGTAGGACAAAGCCTCAAATTATTATGCAGGTCTCCCAGAACTACCCTAGACAACACTACGAGCCTTCTTTATATAGGCAATTTCCACCGCCCGAGAAGGTTCTAGAAATTTAGCCCATAGGGCCGACCAAACTAAGAATTATTTTATTTTACAATTTATTACATCATAGTCTACTCAAAATAACTTTTGAAACCTGAACAAAAATTTTGAAGAAAAATTATTTTCTGCCATTTCAGGTGACCTAACTTCCGAAGACCATAAGTCATCGCCAGTTGACCCAATCGACTATTATGACCCCAATCTGGAAAGGTCATGAAGCGCTCTACAGGCATGACCAGTGCAAGTTCCCATCACCCAAATTTTTGACCTCATCCAAGGCCTCTAAATCCTTCAAAACTGAGTTCAAAGTTTCTGTACCCTACTGCCAATACCGAAAATCTTTAATATCTTCAAAACTAGACCTAATCTAGCCATGAAAATTTACTGCTAGGCTGATAAGACTGAGATGAACCTCCAAATGTGAAATTAGAACATTCTGAGATTGTATGACCAACTAACTAAAAATAGCAAGTTTCCATAAATAGCATCTCTACACAAGATAGCCCTTATTGAAAAGAAAACAAAAATATTTTTTGGTGATGCAAGATTGCCCTTACACCCAGGATGCTCCTGCATCAGTCTGGAAAACACTTGTCCTTCTCTCAAATCTGATTTTCACTCATTCCTTCTTTTCCAAAAATCTGATCCTTCTCGGTGACTTCAAAAATCTGATTTTAATTGCATTCCAAGTCTTCAAAATATCTGATTGATTTAATCAATTTTTAACTCCACTTGTCCTTTTAAAATCTGATTTTATCCTCATTATAACTCTTTCATTTTTCTAATGAGAAGCTTTCCAAATTTGATATTAATTTGAGAAAATCTGATTTCATTCTTCTTCAAAAAATCTCCGGGAAAGCAAATATGAATTTGATTTTGCAAATAAAATATATGCATTTTATCTCTTCTTTCTGTGCAAATCTGATCTCTATAACCTAATCTTCATTTTGTCCAAATTTGTCATTATTCTACAAAAAATCTTATTTCCTCTGTGTTGAAAATTCTTCCAAGAATGCATTTTCAAATCTGAAATAAAATACATTTTCCAGAAACTATACCTTTTCTTATGTTTAACTATGCGTACAACTTTAAATTTTCCATGTAATATAGTTTCTATGCACTTTAGCCTTCAATTTACCTTTAATATTCTTCTTTGATTTTCACTTTAAACTATAGCAAATTCTTTTAATTCTGTGCACTTCAACTCTGTGTATTGAAATTTCTCATTTTCCTCAATTTTTTACATATTATGCCCAGATTCCACCAGATTTTGACACGTGTCACATGCTGATTTGTTGCTCTAAACTGGCCTTTTAACTCACCTTTTAACCCCAGTCATCTTTTTCTCTTTATCTCCAAGTCTCTGAATAATTCCTTTAACTCTGATTTGATTTGGAGACTTGGAGACAAGCCTTTAGTCTCTAAGTCTCTAAATCATTTTCTTGTTCTTGAGTCTATTTGGAGACTTGGAGACTAACTTAGTCTCTAAGTCTCTGAATGATTTAAACCTTAACTGCACTTCAACCGCGGTTAGCCTGCACCATTCAGTCTCTAAGTCTCTTAAATTTTTTCTTAACCATGATTTGATTTGGAGATTTGGAGACAAGCCTTTAGTCTCTAAGTCTGTAGATGATTCTATTAACCATGGGTTTGTTGGGAAACTTGGAGACTACTTTTAGTCTCTAAGTCTCTAGATCTTTACTTAACCACATCTTAACTACATTTTAACTATGGTCAGCCTTTTTATCATTGTCTCTAAGTCTCATAAACTTTTTCTTAACCATGGTTCGGTCTGGAGACTTGGAGACAAGCCTTTAGTGTCTAAGTCTCTAGATGATTTTCTTGGCTTTGGAGACTTGGAGACTTGGAGACATGGAGACTAACTTCAAACTTAACTCAACCATTAACCATGTCTCAACTATAGTTACCTTGCACAATGTAGTCTCTAAGTCTCATAAATTTTTTCTCAACCATGGTTCGATCTGAAGACTTGGAGACTACCTTTAGTCTCTAAGTCTCTGAATGAGATTAACTTGACTGCACCTTGACCATGCCTTGACTGTGGTTACTTTACATAATGTAATCTCTAAGCCTCTAAATGAATTCACCAACTATTGTTAGATTTCAAGACTTGGAGACTAGCCTTTAGTCTCTAAGTCTCTAGATGATTTTCTTGGCTTTGGAGACTTGGAGACTCGGAGACATGGAGACTACCTTTATGCATTTTCACTCCAAAATAATGGGGCCCACAAGAATTTCAAAATTTAAACTAAGAGACCCACCAAATGGTCTCTTGGTTCTTTTTTCAAATCATATACTAAGTTTTGGAGCATATAAATGTTAAAAACTTTCACAACCCCATCCATGTGGGATATATCTCTGTGCATTTTGAAACTTTGCTATTGCTGCCAATACTCAGAGAGCCATAAATTTTTCATTTTAACTCTGATTTGTCTCAAATTGTTACTATAGATTTTTGGCGTGGTTGTTTCAAACATATCCAAAATTCAGCCCAACCCAGATCATAGTTTTTGAGATATGATCAAAAACGTGGCTGGCTGTGCACTTGCATTTTCAAAATTTCTGAATGTTCCCTCAAAGTGCTGCTTATTAATGGCTAACTTTTCTTGCTAGTTAATACTTTTAATCTTATCCATAGGGCTGGGCTCCCCTTTCCATGGTTTCATTTTTCCATTTTGTAACTTAAAACTTTTAAAAAACCTCTGCTTTGCACTATCAAACTACACAAACTGTCTTCAAATTTTGATTCACAAACTAATCAAAAAGAGCCCCCAGTATTTGAACCTCTAGAACTTGATTCACTTTCACCCATGGAACATGAAGCTCCAATTAGCTTGCACTGAAGGTGAACTGATCTATTGGCATCAATTTGCAAAGTTAGCATCTTACAATTTTTTTGATTTTGCACTCAGCAAATATGCAAAAATTAGATTTGGAATCAAGTTGGGAAAGTGAACAACTGGATTGGTATGAGTCTAAAACTATTCAAATGGGTACACTTTCATATTTTCAACATGGGGAAACATTCAATTATGTAGGGCATTCAACTGGGTACAACTTACAGAAGCACAAAGTAGGCTATTCAGATATCTAGAGATGACAGAGAAATAAGATAGTTCTGTAGGACCAACTTTGGGGAGATTGAAAACTTATCAAATGGATTCAAAAGGACTTAAGATTTAAAACATAAGATCTCTGATATACATATTAAACATTCCAAAAGTCAAAAAATATGAAACTCAACAGGTCATAAGATATTTAGTTGCAAAGTAGGCAAGTTACAATAATTTGACACTATAATTAGCACATGCAAAAAAGGACAAAGTGCTCAAAATAAGACATCACTAAATGACTCAAAACTTGCATCTGATGATCTGGGATGTCTTCTTATGTCTAAAAAAGAGTGATGAACACCTGATATACATGAAAAAATTCAAAATTATGTTTGGGCAAAAAGGCTCAAAAGTTCTCATAAGGGACCAAACTGCAAATTTTTTAACAAAGTACTCAAAAACCTTGTATTTTTGAGTACCAACAGTGGCTCTGACTGAGGATGGTTAAATGTAAGTTTATACCAAGAACCACAGATCTCTTGGGTAGCAAACCACCCCAAAACTAAAAATCAAATTTTATAACTTTTCTCTTTCCTCTTTTCACTAACATCTCTCAAAAGTTTTCTGTCTTCTCAAAAATGGGGAAACCTCTTACTAAAAGAAAACACACAATTGAAAGGGAAAAAAATTGTACAATATGTCCATTATCTACAAGAAGCCCAAAGCCCCAAAATTGAGATCAACTCTTACCTCTGTCAAACACAAAGCTCTCTGCCCCATGTTTCAAAAATAGGATAATAGTGCCACTCTTATCTGTCTGATCCAATCCACTGTCATCTTGTATCAACTCATCATATGACAACAAATCTACATATTCTTCATATGAGCTTCCATAAATATTAGGAAAATTGTCATCATGAAAAGTTTGTGGCATATATATGTTACATTCATTAGATAAGAACATACTTTGATATTTGTGACTTTTATCATCTTTCAGCTGTAAACCACAACTTAAAAACTCACCATTCAATTTAAAGGAGGGATACTCAACCTTTTTCATATTGCTTGGGCAAGCATCATTAATTTCATTCACATTCATCACTTTCATATCATGCAAAATCAAAGAAATCTCAGTACCTTGGATATGATCAAACTTAGGACATGGAGCAATAACCTCTTCATAAAAAATAGGAGCACCTTGCATATCATAAATCCTCTTTCTAACAAGAAAGGCATCCTGCACCTTATCATCATCAAACAAACTCAAAGCAAAGTGGTGGGTGGGAGGGAAAATACCAGCACATTTAGTTTATTCCATTGAAACTTGAGCCACTGATTGACCACTATTTAATAATTCAAAGGTAGACTTGGAATCAAGACAAGATTCAAAATCCACACTATTCTCTAAATCAGCACTCACTTTAATACTTGGAATTTACACATCTACTAAATCTGAAACCACACTGAAAATATCATCATCTGATAAATCAAAATGAATTATGTTGTAGCCTTGTGAAAAAGAAGTGCAAGAAGAAATAGTATCACCTATGTCAAAATTAGAATGTAGTGATTCATTTTCCTTGTCAAAATCAATATGTGTTGGACATGAAAGTTCAAAGCTTCTATTTCCTGAATATCTGAGATACTCAAATGATAAAATCTCTACAATTTGTTCACTATGAAGGGAATAACAATCATCCACTTTATTCATTACCTCACTATCTTCCTGCATGATGCTGCAAACTTCTTTGTTGAAGTCTTGTAGTGAAACCACTGAAACCATATCATCTTGTGTAAAGTCCTCACTACAAACACTTATATCTACATCATAGTTGTCTTCTTGCTAGTTGCATATATCTTTCCTATTGTCTTATTATTCATAAAGCTTTATATCAATATCATAATCAACAATATCTTCACCAGGAGTAGACTCTTCATCATCAGTAAATATATATTCATCTTTATCACTTTCAATATCATTAAATTCAGATTCACTGTCAGATTTATCATTAGATTCTTCAATAATCTCAGAATTTTTAGATTCAATATCATTATTCTCAACATATGATATATCTTTAAAAGAAGCATCCTCTAAACCTTTTATCCATTCTATAACTTGCTAAAAAAATTCTACCCTCTGAGAAATTGGTAAATTGCATGTACAAGGAAAACAAAGCTCAACAAATAAATCTGCCCATACAAGATTCTGAGGACAAAAAATGATACTCTAGTCCTTTAGCTTATCAACAAATCTTATATAGAAATCATTTAGTGATTCTCCTTCCTCTCTCCTCATTTGTTCTTGTAAAAGTTATACCACCTTTTCTTGAAGTCTTTTCCTCAACATATTTGTCTCTGCTTTGATAAGATCAAACTCTGATATAAGATCTTTTGATTCAGATATGTCATGCTCTTCACTGTGCTCTTCTTCATTACATTGCTCTATATCACTAAGCTACTCAAAATCACTAAATCTTTTAATAAAAGAAGCTTCTATTGCTTCCATAGATTCTATTGATCCATGAGGTAGATTCCTAAACCAATTTCTTGCAACATCAACTAAGGATATTACAAAAATTTTCAGCAATATATCCTCATGTGAAATGTTATGGCTGTCTACTAAGTCAGCAAACTTTTCTAAATGATCTTCAGCTGACTGATCACCAAAACCAGCAAACTTTGGAAAACACTCTCTAACCTTTGATGGAATATAATTTGGATATCCATGGATACCCTCAAAAATAATTGTCTCAAAAAAATCACTACCCCTCCAATCACTAGATTGTGACATCTTAGCAGTCAAAAAGATTACAAACTGCCTCTTTTTTCCTCTTAACTTAGTGTTGACCACTTAATAGGGAAAACTTATGTATAACTAATTTTCATGGAACAAAAGACTTATCCAATGAAAATAAAAATAACTGGAGTATGAAGAAGTTGCTGCAAATATGTGATTTGAAAACACCTCCAAATTAGTTGTATTATAAAGCTGTCAATTTATTGTAGAGAAAAATATTTGCAACTGGCTGAGATCTTTTTTCCACCTCTGACTTCTTCAAATCAGCAATCTTGCATACACCACACCTAAAGCACTTTATTGATTCCTTACTTGGCTACGTCCATAGCCATAGGAGCCCAAAAATTTGTTGTCACTGTTGTTGCAAGTCCACCTTCTTTTGTAATCTTTCTTTAACATGCACACTGGTGCAAATCAGAGAACTCAGAGTCGCCACTTACCTATAGTGAGATTGTGTAAATATTTCATGAATAGCTTTGGACTTTCAGACACTTTGCAGCAAACAACAGACAAACTTGACTCACTTTATAAATCATAAGGAATATATCCTTTCTTTTTTTGAAATCCAGACTCTATAACTGTCTCTCTTAACCAGAATCTAGGATATTTCAATAAAGCAAGGAATTGAACATCTTAAACTTTTTGACCTTTTATTTATCCCCAGTGGAGTCACCAATTTCTTAGGGATTTTTCTTGCATGAATCACAGTGCTTGAAATGACTACTTGAACACTATGCCTTCTAATACTGATTCAGATACAAGAAAAGCCTAATTGCTAAGGATTGGATAAGATCCTTCTTCATTTTTGAGCTCCACATATACTCAGGCAGGTTTTACCTCTTTATGATTACTGATTACATAGTATATATAAAAGTGGTAACTAATTTTCTATGTATCTTTGTTAAACCAACTTATGAAACACCTTGCAAACGACCAAGAATAACCAAATACAAAACCTAACCATACAAACCATGATTGTAAATATAGCATAAATCAGTGATACAATAATTTTCATCCTTCTTCCTTTTAAGGAGGGATAACCTATTTGATTCACTCTCCAAAAAATCACTAAAATGGACACTATCCTACTGATATGAGTCGTTAATGAGTTCAACTCATTTTTTCTAAGTAACATAAGTATATTTGATTGAAATGATTTTGATATTGGATGAAGAACAAACTGCAAACTATATCCTAGACCAGTGCTTGTCCCTTGGGCAAAGAGTCAATGAAAATATGTATCAACAACAATAAACCAATAGAGATACTGTAGAGTACCTTACAAACTACATGCAGCTGAGCTAGAGTGCCTTACAAACTATCCTCTCATATACATACATCTCTATCAAATCCTTATCATAATGCTTTGCTCTCTGAAATCAACTATGAAACTTAGTCCTCTTCTTGAAAGGAACTCATAAATAATTAGACAAACTACCTTGTAGCAGGTGTATTTCAAATGCCTTTCAAGTGAAACACACTAGAGCACAAACAAAATGCAAAGAGACAAGATAATATGAAAGAGGGAAAACTACACTGTATTCTATTAATGGATTCTATTTCTACACATCCAGACAATAAGCTTTTAGAATATCAAACATATAGAAGTATAACTTACAATAAAATTTCCACAAGACCAACAGGGACCTGCTTTGGGCATCTACAAGAAAAAACCAAAACAGAGCAGAGAAAATGAACCATTACAACTAAGAAAACAAGAAGATATATAGAAGAGAAGAAACCCTAAAAACTATGTCTGTGATGAAGGGTGCTCCCCTTAATACCACAAACACATAAAAGAAATAGAGAAGCAAAAACAATTTGCAAGAACAGAAAATTGGCTTCTTATTATCTCCACAAATGTGGAATTACAAACTTTCAGAATTACAATATGCAAAGCCACATGGGCATTCCCCTTACAATATTCTGTAGGAAAAAGCCTCGAATTATTATGCAGGTCTCCCAGAACTATCCTAGACCACACTACAAGCCTTCTTTATATAGGCAATTTCCACCACCCGAGAAGGTTCCAGAAATTTAGCCCATAGGGCCGACCAAACTAAGAATTATTTTATTTTACAATTTATTACATTATAGTCGACTCAAAATAACTTTTGAAACCCGAACAGAAATTTTGAAGAAAGATTATTTTTTGCCATTTCAGGTGACCCAACTTTCTAAGACCATAAGTCATCGCCAGTTGACCCGATTGACTATTATGACCCCACTCTGGAAAGGCCATGAAGCGTTCTATAGGCATGACCAATGCAAGCGCCCATCACCCAAATTTTTGACCTCATCGGAGGCCTCTAAAGCCTTCAAAATTGAGTTCAAAGTTTCTGTACCTTGCTGCCAATACTCAAAATCTTTAATATCTTCAAAACTAGACCTGATCTAGCCATGAAACTTTACTTCCAGGATGATAAGACTGAGATGAACCTCCACATATGAAATCAGAACATTCTGAGATTGTATGACCAAATAACTAAAAATAGCAAGTTTCCATAAATAGCAGCTCTGCACAAGATAGCCCTTATTGAAAAGCAAACAAAAATATTTTTTGGTGATGCAAGATTGCCCTTACACCCAGGATGCTCCTGCATCAGTCTGGCAAACACCTGTCCTTCTCTCAAATCTGATTTGCACTCATTCCTTCTTTTCCAAAAATCTGATCCTTCTTGGTGACTTCAAAAAACTGATTTTACTTGCATTCCAAGTCTTCAAAATATCTAATTGATTTAATCAATTTTTAACTCCACTTGTCCTTTTAAAATTTGATTTTATCCTCATTATAACTCTTTCATTCTGCCACTAAGAAGCTTTCCAAATCTGATATTAATTTGAGAAAATCATATTTCATTCTTCTTCAAAAAATCTCCGGGAAAGCAAATATGAATTTGATTTTGCAAATAAAATATATGCATTTTATCTCTTCTTTCTGTGCAAATCTGATCTCTATAATCTAATCTTCATTCTGTCCAAATTTTCCATTATTCTACAAAAAATCTGATTTCCTCTGTGTTGAAAATTCTTCCCAGAATCCATTTTCAAATCTGAAATAAAATACATTTGCCAGAAACTATACCTTTTCTTATGTTTAATTATGCATACAACTTTAAATTTTCCATTTAATATAGTTTCTATGCACTTTAGCCTTCAATTTTCCTTTAATATTCTTCTTTGATTTATAGTTTAAACTATAGCAAATTCTTTTAATTCTGTGCACTTTAACTCTGTGTATTGAAATTTCTCATTTTTCTCAATTTTCTGCATATTATGCCCAGATTCCACCAGATTTTTACACATGTCACATGCTGATTTGTTACTCTAAACTGGCCTTTTAACTCACCTTTTAACCCCATTCATCTTTTTCTCTTTGTCTCCAAGTCTTTGAATAATTTCTTTAACTCTGATTTGATTTGGAGACTTGGAGACAAGCCTTTAGTCTCTAAGTCTCTAAATCATTTTCTTATTCTTGAGTCTATTTGGAGACTTGGAGACTAACTTAGTCTCTAAGTCTCTGAATGATTTCAACCTTAACTGCACTTCAACCGCGGTTAGCCTGCACCATGTAGTCTCTAAGTCTCTTGAAGTTTTTCTTAACCATGATTTGATTTGGAGATTTGGAGACAACCCTTTAGTCTCTAAGTCTCTAGATGATTTTATTAACCATGGGTTTGTTGGGAGACTTGGAGACTACCTTTAGTCTCTAAGTCTCTAGATCATTACTTATCTGCGTCTTAACTACATTTTAACTATGGTCAGCCTTTTTCTCATTGTCTCTAAGTCTCATAAACTTTTTCTTAACCATGGTTCGATCTGGAGACTTGGAGACAAGCCTTTAGTGTCTAAGTCTCTAGATGATTTTCTTGGCTTTGGAGACTTGGAGACATGGAGACTAACTTTAAAATTAACTCAACCATTAACCATGTCTCAACTACAGTTACCTTGCACAATGTAGTCTCTAAGTCACATAAACTTTTTCTTAACCATGGTTCGATCTGAAGACTTGGAGACTACCTTTAGTGATCTCTAAGTCTCTGAATGAGCTTAACTTGACTACACCTTTACCATGCCTTGACTGTGGTTACTTTTCACAATGTAGTCTCTAAGTTTCTATATGAATTCACCAACTATGGTTAGATTTTGAGACTTGGAGACTAGCCTTTAGTCTCTAAGTCTCTAGATATTTTCTTGGCTTTGGAGACTTGGAGACTCGGAGACATGGAGACTACCTTTATGCATTTTCACTCCAAAATAATGGGGCCCACAAGAATTTCAAAATTTCAACTAAGAGACCCACCAAATGGCCTCTTGGTTCTTTTTTTAAATCGTATACTAAGTGTTGGAGCATATAAATGTTAAAAAATTTTACAACCCAATGCATGTGGGATATATCTCTGTGCCTTTTAAAACTTTGCTATTGTTGCCAATACTCAGAGAGCCATAAATTTTGTGTTTCAACTCTGATTTTTCTGAAATTGTTACTATAGATTTCTGGCATGGTCATTTCAAACATATCCAAAATTGAGCCCAACCCAGATCATGGTTTTTGAGATATGATAAAAAACGTGGTTGGCTGTGCACTTGCATTTTCAAAATTTCTGAATGTTCCCTCAAAGTGCTGCTCATTAATGGCTAACTTTTCTTGCTGATTAATAGCTTTAATATTCTCCATAGGGCTGGGCTCCCCTTTCCATGGTTTCATTTTTCCATTTTATAACTTAAAACTTTTAAAAAACTACACAAACTGTCTTCAAATTTTGATTCACAAACTAATCAAAAAGAGCCCCCAGTATTTGAACCTCTGGAACTTGATTCACTTTCACACAAGGAAAATTAATCTTCAATTATCTTGCACTGAAGGTGAATTGATATATTGGCATCAATTTTTAAAGTTAGCATCTTACAATTTTTCTGATTTTGCACTCAGCAAATATGCAAAAATTGGATTTGGAATCAAGTTGGGAAAGTGAACAACTGGATTGGTATGAGTCTAAAACTCTTCAAATGGGTACACTTTCATATTTTCAATATGGGGGAACATTCAATTATGTAGGGCATTCAACTGGGTATAACTTGCAGAAGCACAAAGTAGGCTATTCAGATATCTAGACATGACAGAGAAATAAGATAGTTCTGTAGGACCAACTTTGGGGAGACTAAAAACTTATCAAATGGAGTAAAAATGACTTAAGAATTAAAAAATAAGTTCTCTAATATACATATTAAACATTCCAAAAGTGGAAAACTATGAAACTCAATAGGGCGCAAGATATTCAGTTGCAAAGTAGGCAAGTTACAACAATTTGACACTATAATTAGCATATGCAAAAAAGGACAAAGTGCTCAAAACAAGACATCACTAAATGACCCAAAACTTGAATCTGACGATCTAGAATTTCTTCTTATGTCTAAACAAGAGTGATGAACACCTGATACACATGAAAAAATTCAAAATTACATTTGGGCAAAAAGGCTCAAAAGTTCTCATAAGGGGCCAAAATGCAATATTTTTAACAAGGTACTCAAAAAACTTGTTATATTTTTGAGTACCAACAGTGGCTTTGACTGAGGACAGCTAAATGTAATTTTATACCAAGAACCATAGATCTCTAGAGTAGTAGACCACCCCAAAACTAAAAATCAGATTTTATCACTTTTCTCTTTCCTCTTTTCACTGACATCTCTCAAAACTTTTCTCTCTTCTCAAAAATGGGGAAGCCTCTTACTGGTAGAAAACACACAACTGAAAGGGAAAAAAATTGTACAATATATCCATTATCTACAAGAGGCCCAAAGCCCCACAACTGAGATCGACTCTTACCTCTTTCAAACACAAAGCTCTCTGCTCCATGTTTCAAAAATAGGATAATAGTGCCACTCTTATCTGTCTGATCCAATCCACTGTCATCCTATATCAACTCATCATATGATAACAAATCTACATATTCTTCATATGAGCTTCCATAAATATTAGGAAAATTTTCATCATGAAAAGTTTGTGGCATATATATGTCACATTCATTAGATAAGAACATACTTTGATATCTGTGACTTTTATCATCTTTCAGCTGTAAACCACAACTTAAAAACTCACCATTCAATTGAAAGGAGGGATACTCAACCTCTGTCATATTTCTTGGGCAAGCATCATTAATTTCATTCACATCCATCACTTGCATATCATGCAAAATCAAAGAAAACTCATTACCTTGGATATGATCAAACTTAGGACATGGAGCAATAACCTCTTCATAAAAAACAGGAGCACCTTGCATATTATAAATCCTCTTTCTAACAAGAAAGGCATCCTGCACCTTATCATCATCAAACAAACTCAAAGCAAAGTGGTGGGTGGGAGGGAAAATACTAGCACATTTAGTTTCTTCCATTGAAACTTGAGCCATTGATTGACCACTATTTAATAATTCAAAGGTAGACTTGGAATCAAGACAAGATTCAAAATCCACACTATTCTCTAAATCAGCACTCACTTCAATACTTGAAATTTCCACATCTACTAAATCTGAAACCACACTAAAAATATCATCATCTAATAAATCAAAATGAATTATGTTGTAGCCTTGTGAAAAAGAAGTGCAAGAAGAAACAGTATCACCTATGTCAAAATCGGAATGTAGTGGTTTATTTTTCTTGTCAAAATTAATATGTGTTGGACATGAAAGTTCAAAGCTTCTATTTCCTGAATATCTGAGATACTCAAAAGATAAAATACCTACAATTTATTCACTGTGAAGGGAACAACAGTCATCTTCTTTATTCATTACCTCACTGTCTTCTTGCATGATGCTGCAAACTTCTTCTTTGTTGGAGTCTTGTAGTGAAACCACTGAAACCATATCATATTGTGTAAAGTCCTCACTAAAAACACTTATATCTACATCATAGTTGTCTTCTTGCAGGTTGCATATATCTTTCTCATTGTCTTGTTGTTCATAAAGCTTTATATCAATATCATAATCAGCAATATCTTCACCAGCAGTAGACTCTTCATCATCAGTAAACATATATTCATCTTTATCACTTTCAATATCATTAAATTTAGATTCACTGTTAGATTTATCATTAGATTCTTCAATAATCTCAGAATTTTTAGATTTAATATCATTATTCTCAACATCTCATATATCTTTAGAAGAAGCATCCTCTCAACCTTTTATCCATTCTATAACTTGCTGAAAAAATTCTTCCCTCTGAGAAATTGGTAAATTGCATGTATGAGGAAAATAAAGCTCAACAAATAAATCTTCCCATTCAAGATCGTGAGAAAAAAAAATGATACAGTAGCCCTTTATCTTATCAACAAATCTTATGTAGAAATCATTTGGTGATTCTCCTTCCTCTCTCCTCATGTGTTCTTGTAAAAGTAATACCACCTTTTCTTGAAGTCTTTTCCTCAACATATTTTTCTCTGCTTTGATAAGATCAAATTCTGATATAAGATCTTTTGATTCAGATATGTCATGCTCTTCACTGTGCTCTTCTTCATTACATTGCTCTATATCACTAAGCTATTCAAAATCACTAAATCTTTTAATAAAAGAAGTTTCTAATGCTTCCATAGATTCTATTGATCCATGAGGTAGATTCCTAAACCAATTTCTTGCAACATCAACTAAGGATATTACAAAAAGTTTCATCAATATATCCTCATGTGGAATGTTATGGCTGTCTACCAAGTTAGCAAACTTTTCTAAATGATCTTTAGCTGATTGATCACCAAAACCAGAAAACTTTTGCAAACACTCCCTAACCTTTGATGAAATATAATTCGGATATCCATGGATACCCTCAAAAATAATTGCCCCAAACAAATCACTACCCCTCCAATTACTAGATTGTGACATCTTAGCAGTCAAAAAGATTACAAACTGCCTCTTTTTCCCTCTTAACTTAGTGCTGACCACTTAATAGGGAAAACTTATGTATAACTAATTTTCATGGAACAAAAGACTTATCCAATGAAAATAAAAATACCTGGAGTATGAAGAAGTTGCTGCAAATATGTGATTTGAAAACACCTCCAAATCAGTTGTATTGTAAAGCTGCCAATTTGTTGCAGAGAAAAATATTTGCAACTGGCTGAGATCTTTTTTCCAGCTCTGACATCTTCAAATCGGAAATCTCGCATACATCACACATAAAGCACTTTATTGATTCCCTACTTGGCTATGTCCATAGCCATAGGAGCCCAAAAATCTGTTGTCACTATTGCTGCAAGTCCACCTTCTTTTGTAGTCTTTCTTTAACATGCACACTGGTGCAAATCAGAGAACTCAGAGTCACCACTCACCTATAGTGAGATTGTGTAAATATTTCATCAATAGCTTTGGACTTTCAGACAATTTGCGGCAAACAACAGACAAACTTGACTCACTTTATAAATCATAAGGAATATATCCTTTCTTTTTTTGAAATCTAGACTTTATAACTGTCTCTCTTAACCAGACTCTAGGATATTTCAACAAAGCAAGGAATTGAACATCTTAAACTTTTTGACCTTTTATTTATCCCCAGCGGAGTCACCAATTTCTTAGAGATTTTTCTTTCATGAATCACAGTGCTTGAAATGACTACTTGAACACTATGCCTTCTAATACTGATTCAGATACAAGAAAAGCCTAATTGCTAAGGATTGGATAAGATCCGTCTTCATTTTTGAGCTCCACATATACTCAGGTAGGTTTTACCTCTTTATGATTACTGATTACACAGTATATATAAAAGTGGACACTAATTTTCTATGTATCTTTGTTAAACCAACTTATGAAACACCTTGCAAATGACCGAGCATAACCAAATGCAAAACTTAACCATACAAACCATGATTGTAAATATAGCATAAATTAGTGATACAAGGATTTTCATCCTTTTTCCTTTTAAGCAGGGATAACCTAGTTGATTCACTCTCCAAGGAATCACTAAAATGGACACTATCCTTCTAATATGAGTCCTTAATGAGTTCATCTCATTTGTTCTAAGTAACAAAAGTATATTTGATTGAAATGATTTTCATATTGGATGAAGAACAAACTGCAAACTATATCCTAGACCAGTGCCTATCCCTTAGGCAAAGAGTCAATGAAAACATGTATCAACAACAATAAACCAATAAAGATATTGTAGAGTACCTTAGAAACTACATGCAGCTGAGATAGAGTGTCTTACAAACTATCCTCTCATATACATACATCTACATCAAATCCTTATCATAATGCTTTGTTCTCTGAAATCATATATGAAACTTAGTCCTCTCCTTGAAAGGAACTCATAAATAATTAGACAAACTACCTTGTAGAAGGTGTATTTAAAATGCCTTACAAGTGAAACACACTAGAGCACAAATAGAATGCAAGGAAATAAGATAATATGAAAGAGGGAAAACTACACTATATTCTATTAATGGATTCTGTTTCTACACATCTAGACAATAATCTTTTAGAATATCAAAGACATAGAAGTATAACTTATAATAAAATTTCTACAAGACCAACAGGGACCTGCTCTGGGCATCTGTAGGAAAAAACTAGAATAGAGTAGAGGAAAGGAACCATTACAATTGAGAAAGGAAGAAGATATATAGAAGAGAAGAAACCCTAAAAACTATGTCTGGCAAACACCTGTCCTTCTCTCAAATCTGATTTGCACTCATTTCTTCTTTTCCAAAAATTTGATCCTTCTCGATGACTTCAAAAATCTGATTTTACTTACATTTCAAGTCTTCGAAATATGTGATTGATTTAATCAATTTTTAACTCCACTTGTCCTTTTAAAATCTTATTTTATCCTCATTATAACTCTTTCATTCTGCCACTGAGAAGCTTTCCAAATCTGATATTAATTTGAGAAAATCTGATTTCATCCTTCTTCAAAACATCTCCGGGAAAGCAAATATGAATTTGATTTTGCAAATAAAATATATGCATTTTATCTCTTCTTTCTTTGCAAATCTGATCTCTATAATCTAATCTTCATTCTATCCAAATTTTCCATTATTCTGCAAAAAATCAAATTTTCTCTGTGTTGCAAATTCTTCCTGGAATGCATTTTCAAATCTGAAATAAAATACATTTTCCAGAAACTATACCTTTTTTCTTATGTTTAACTATGTATATAACTTTAATATTCCATTTAATATAGTTTCTATGCACTTTAGCCTTCAATTTGCCTTTAATATTCTTCTTTGATTTTCACTTTAAACTATAGAAAATTCTTTTAATTCTGTGCACTTTAACTCTGTGTATTGAAATTTCTCATTTTTTTCAATTTTCTGCATATTATGCCCAGATTCCACCAGATTTTGACACGTGTCACATGCTGATTTGTTTCTCTAAACTATCCTTTTAACTCACCTTTTAACCCTAGTCATCTTTTCCTCTTTGTCTCCAAGTCTCTGAATAATTCCTTTAACTCTAATTTGATTTGGAGACTTGGAGACAAGCCTTTAGTCTCTATGTCTCTAAATCATTTTCTTGTTCTTGAGTCTATTTCGAGATTTGGAGACTAACTTAGTCTCTAAGTCTCTAAATGATTTCAACCTTAACTGCACTTCAACCACGGTTAGCCCGCACCATGTAGTCTCTAAGTCTCTTAAAGTTTTTCTTAACCATGATTTGATTTGGAGATTTGGAGACAACCCTTTAGTCTCTAAGTCTCTAGATGATTTTATTAACCATGGGTTTTTTGGGAGACTTGTAGACTACCTTTAGTCTCTAAGTCTCTATATCTTTACTTAACCGCAACTTAACTACATTTTAACTATGGTCAGCCTTTTGCTAATTGTCTCTAAGTCTCATAAACTTTTTATTAACCATGGTTCGATCTGGAGACTTGGAGACAAGCCTTTAGTCTCTAAGTCTCTAGATGTTTTTCTTGGCTTTGGAGACTTGGAGACTTGGAGACATGGAGACTAACTTTAAACTTAACTCAACCATTAACCATGTCTCAACTATAATTACCTTGCACAATGTAGTCTCTAAGTCTCATAAACATTTTCTTAACCATGGTTCGATCTGGAGACTTGGAGACTACATTTAGTCTCTAAGTCTCTGAATGAGCTTAACTTGACTGAGCCTTGACCATGCCTTGACTATGGTTACTTTTCACAATGTATTCTCTAATTCTCTAAATTAATTCACAACTATGGTTAGATTTGGAGACTTGGAGACTAGCTTTTAGTCTCTAAGTCTCAAGATGATTTTCTTGGCTTTGGAGACTTGGAGACTTGGAGACATCGAGACTACCTTTATGCATTTTCACTCCAAAATAATGGAGCCCAAAATAATTTTGAAATTTCAACTAAGAGACCCACAAATTGGCCTCTTGGTTCTTTCTTCAAATCATATACTAACTTTTGGAGCATATAAATGTTAAAAACTTTCACAACCCCATGCATGTGGGATATATCTCTGTGCATTTTGAAACTTTCCTATTGCTGCCAATACTCAAAGAGCCATAAATTTTGTGTTTCAAATAAAATTTGTCTCAAATTTTTACTATAGATTTCTAGGACGGTCGTTTCAAACATATCCAGAATTCAGCCCAACCCAGATCATAGTTTTTGAGATATGATAAAAAATGTGGCTGACTGTGCACTTGCATTTTCAAAATTTCTGAATGTTTCCTCAAAGTGCTGCTCATTAATGGCTAACTTTTCTTGATGATTAATACCTTTAATCTTCTCTATAGGGATGGGCTCCCCTTTCCATGATTTTATTTTTCCATTTTATAACTTAAAACGTTTAAAAAACCTCTGCTTTGCACTGTCAAATTGCACAAACTGTCTTCAAATTTTGATTCACAAACTAATCAAAAAGAGCGCCCAGTATTTAAACCTCTGCAACTTGATTCACTTTCACACATGGAATATGAATCTTCAATTAGATTTCACTTAAGGTGAACTGATCTATTGGCATCAATTTGCAAAGTTAGCATCTTACAATTTTTCTGATTTTGCACTCAACAAATATGCAAAAATGGGATTTGGAATCAAGTTGGAAAAGTGAACAACTGGATTGGTATGAGTCTAAAAATCTTCAAATGGGTACACTTTCATGTTTTCAACATGGGGGAACATTCAATTATGTAGGGCATTCAACTAGGTACAACTTGCAGAAGCACAAAGTAGGCTATTCAGATATCTGGACATGATAGAGAAACAAGATAGTTCTGCAGGACCAACATTCGGGAGACTAAAAACTTGTCAAATGGATTCAAAATGACTTAAGATTTAAAAAATAATCTCTCTGATATACATGTTAAACACTCCCAAAGTGGAAAACTATGAAACTCAACAGGGCACAAGATATTCAGTTGCAAAATAGGCAAGTTACAATAATTTGACACTATAATTAGCATATGCAAAAAAGGACAAGTGCTCAAAACAAGACATCACTAAATGACTCAAAACTTGAATCTCATGATCTGGGATGTCTTCTTATGTCTAAAAAAGAGTGATAAACACCTGATATGCATGAAAAAAATTTAAATTACATTTGGGCAAAAAGGCTCAAAAGTTCTCATAAGGGGCCAAAATACAAATTTTTTAACAAGGTACTCAAAAACCTTGTATTTTTGAGTACCAACAGTGACATTTAGGTGGAATGTTCTAAGTCCTCTAAAAAGGCCACTCCTGATAGGGTGATTAAATCCTTTGACTAGGTCACATTTAGTAATATGTTTTATAACCTTTAACAGAGTTGGCTCCTAACAGAGCTCACTTTAGAGGAGTGAAAACTTGATAGCATGTTATTGGAGGTTTTTCCCAAATTGGGTTTCCATGTTAAATACTGCTGTCAACTTGTGTGAATGTTTATGTTGTATTTTAATGCTAAGTTTTTACAAGGTGATTATATTTGAATAGTAAAACTACATATATATGTTATTGATTTATGCTATTACTACCGAACATATCTGAGTTGTTCAAAGTGGTATAAAGTTTATTTTGGTACATCTAGACCTGAGGATAACTGATTCACCCACCCCCCCTCCTCTTAGTTATTATAAATTCATTCTAACGAGGTATTGAGGGAAGAAAAGAATGATGAAATAGAGGAATAAATTTTGGATAAGGTTGAAGAAGAATATGTACATGATGAGATGTGTATGGAAACATGTATCAATGACCATAAAGAAGATCTTCTCAGTACAAAATAAATCTCATATTTACTAGACATGGACTATCAAAAACATGTTGAGAAGAGTGGTCAATTTTTTTTTTCAATGCACCATGATAAGAAACTTGATGGATCGGTACATACTTAGGGGGTACTAGATGAAGAAGATGATAAATTTTAGGAATCAAATAATGGAGATGAAATAGAATAAAATAAAACCTATGAACATGAAGAAGTTTCAGATGAGAGCTCTCATGGAGATATGCTTGAGTTCTCTATATCCTTGAATCCATTATTTGAAGAATATTTTCTATGTAATCAAGTCCATCAACATCATGATAAAGAAAGTGGGCCTAGTGATCATTTTGAAGATGATGGAACTCAAAATATGTACAGGGAAGTGTATTCAAAAGGTGAGACATGCATTATTTCATCCTATGAAAAGAAGTTGTATCAAACATGTGAAGATGAGATGGAATCAAACATACATAATGAAGAGAATGTGTTGAAGATTAGTTCTGAAAATTATCTGAGTATCCTATCTGATCAAATTCTTGATAAGAAGGAAGTTCCTTAATGTGAGTTATCTCCAAATCCTTTTTGTGAAGAGAAACAACATCTTGAGTATAGGGAAGATTGTGTACATAAAGGAATACAAGAAGAAGATCTTAATATAGTTACATGTAGGGTTGATCAAATGCATGGGATCTTCTATTTAGCAAGGACTACATTGCACCTGCTGATTTTTCTAAGGGTAAACAAAAGTCAAAGTGTGCTAATAAAGTAATGAATATTGTCCATGAGAATCGTGGCATTGTATTCAGGAGATCCAAAGTATTACATGATTAGAATTATCTATTTGATAGAGGAAAGTGTTATGCCTTGCATCCCTATCCCTACATTTTGTGTGCAAAATGTTGGCTACCCCCTCTATTTTTTTTTTCTTTTTGCTTTCGGCTCTTGCCTTGTCTTTTCTTATATTTTTTTCTCTGGGGTTTTCTTCCTAGCAGTGTTGTTTTATTTTGTTGGTCTCTTGTGTCTCCGGGACCCGGTCCCAAAGTTGGTCATTTTGTCAGCAGCTAGATTTCAGACTCTAGGATTCTTTGCTGTGATGTCTTCCTTCCTTAAGATGGCATCGTCTTATGGAATCCATGGGCCCGGAGTCCGGAGACCTGCTTGTCTGAAATTGGTACAAGGAAAGGGAAATTACTTTTACCGCGGGTATAAATAGGAGTTACCTGTCATTTTCACATTCTCTGCGATTAAAACACTTGCGATTTTAGAGCAATTTAAGAGTGATTTTTAGTGATTTAACGGTAATCTAGTGCTAACCATTCTAAGCTTCTTTGACCATTTGTGGTAGGTTTATGGTGGCGAGTTGTGATCATTTGGTTTCTGAAGCTGTTGCAGAGCATCTGCAGTAGTTTCCTTTTCCTTGCCCCTCTTCATTTTCAGGTTGGTGCACCCCTCCCACTCAGTTTTTCTTCTTTATGCTCATTGTTCTTTTTGTGTTGTCTCATTTTTTGTTTGTCTTGTGTTTCTTTCTGGTTCACTACCATTTGGTGGGTCAGCTCTGCCAAAGGGTTATCCACCCTCTGTGTAGATGTAGCATAGTCTGTAAATAATGTAGAAAGTTGTGAATATCTTGTACATTGTCTGGTTTTTTGTATAGCCACTCTTTGTGTCATGTATATATGTAAATTTGGTGTATATTTGTTGTGTATCCTTCTAGTTTACATGTTTATACTTCTTTGGCTTTGGTGTCTTCTGTGTATATTCGACTTTGGTCTATCGAGCTCGCTGCACTGTGTTGATTTCCTAGTTTTAGCTTGAAGGCTCACTCTGTGAAGAGTATCGCCTGGTTGAAACTCAACTCTTAGCCAGTTTCAAATAGGTGGTTTTCTCTCTCCTCCATAAAACTAGCCTACCACCCATTTATGTCCCATGTGCATATTTAAATCTGTCCAAGTGGCATTCATTTTTTGCACATTCGAACAGTTGGCTCTGCCATCGTCGTTGTAACTCCCATTAATTACTCACCTACGTGGCACCCATGTGGGTCTAATGGCTCACTTTTTATGCACACCTCCCAATGGTTACTTCCCTTGGGCTTCAAGTTTCTTTCCATCACCCATACCATTTCCTTCCTTTACTAAAATGTGATAAAATCCCCAGACTTAGATGGTTAAATTTCTAAGTTCACAATACATATATGTTTTTCATGGCTTTTGAATAAAGCTAACTTTTCAAGGGAAGAAAGTGCCATGATGGTAAGATCTCCAGACCCCAGAGTTTTTGTTTATCTATACATTCTGATGGTCATCTTGTCTTGTAGGTCTCTGGAAACAACAAACTTACAAATATGTCTGAAGCCTCCGCATCCTCACCACCCAAAAGTCTGGAACTACCTTCCATAGCGGCTACCAAAGTAGTTGTTAGGTCCAAAATGGAGAAGGATCTAGAGAAATTTCCCCTGAGCATGAAATATGTGAAGGACAGTGTTATCATGGGCTCAAAGATTGAGTCTAAAGTCCAACTCATCACTGACACCAGCGTTGGGACATGGCCCGAGATGCAGGCCTTGGCAAAATGTTGTACATCTAGTGACAGGCTGGAGACCTGCTAGCCATCAATGTTGGGGATTCTGGAATCCTCAAGGTAGCTTTCTTCCCATGCTTGGTGCATTCACCAGAGCTTATTCTTACCTTGGCTACAAATTACAATACTTCTATCTGGGCTGTCATGCTCGCAGCTGCAGAACCTACCGGGTACCCTACTCCCCTGGTATCTCTCGACCCTGACACCTTCTAGATGGGTTTGGGAATCTCACAATTTGACAAGCCAACTGTCGTCACAAGGTCAAATTCCTTGGCCCAATTCAAGCAGTTGGAGGAGGCCGCCTACATATATATGAACAATCATTGGCTCAAGGTCCCAAAGAGGGACCCTAGGAGGATGAAGATAGAAATTCCCCGGTCTGAATTCAAGGAAAGCATTTAGATGGGAATGATAGTGCTTTCCTAGGTCTTTGAGAAACCCCATGCCCCAAAATTCACACCATAGATGTATTACTTCCTGCTCAACATCTCCACCAAGGGAGAGTACTTTGACTGGGCAGCCATAATCTCAAACCACGTGGCCTCCCAATTCCTTCAGTTGGCCGAAAAGAAGAAGTTTTATATGACTTCTTATGTTCTCTGGGCCCTAGCATAGTAGCATCCTCACACTAATGGACTACTCACTGATGGCATTCTTGGAGTAGCTCCCGACCAGAAAGCCCCTTGGGACCACTTTCCCTAGATTTAGTGGGAGACCATTTTTCCAAGTTTTTGCCAAGTAAATGACGCCTTCATTTACTACCACCTGCTTACACCGACCCGAGACATAGGATATCGCGTGTCCATAGAGGTGATAAATTTGGTCCAGAGCTACAGAAATTATTACATACAGTTTCAATAGCACACTTATATTAGGGTGACTGGCTTCTCTGGGAAACCCTACTTGTTGCCCAAACACTGCAGGGACAAGGTAATCCTCCAAGAATATTTTCAGTAGATAATGGAGCTACATGCACTCTTTTCCTTGAAGAAGGTAACTAATATTCTATTCCCAATCACTTGTGAGAACTATTCTTGCAGTCTGGCTACCGCCAAAGAGGCAGATAATGAGCTTAAAAGCTATAACCTGACAGAATTTTACCTAACACAGAAATAGTTTGATCCGCATGGAAAAATTGAAATGGCACTTCCCTAGGCATCAGAGCCCCATATATCACATGGAGGACTTCTGGGAAGGCTGCCAAGATTACGTGGAAGTTTGGAGCCAACATTACGTCAGAATCACTGCTGGGATGATGGAAAGGTTAAAACTCCAGAGATTCCCAGAGGACTTCTCAGATGCCGGCTCCATAGTCGATCCCCAGTACAAGGAAAATGGGATCAATAAGCTAGCCCTCCCACTAGTAAACTAGGATGCCCAGGAGGGGCCCACAATTAAAGAGTTCACCCATAATGTGGTCGAACATAGCCACGCCTACTTCAAGAAGGTGTGTCCCAGAAGTGTCCGTCGGGCAACCCAGCCAATACCAAAGTCATCCGCGGGGGCTGGGACTTCTTTGCAAGGAGTTGATAAAGGAAAATTTATGCAAGTGTAGGATTCACATTTACAAACTTCCTTCAATTATTCCAATAAATGCAACTATTTTGCAATCTTACAACAATTTCTCAAACTAGGGCAGAATTTGAAACCCTCAAACATTTATTAATAACTTCCATAAATGAAACAATGAATCCAATACCATTGGTGGGATTCAATAAAAGTGAATTAAAAACATTTTCCCCATGTTATAGCCCAATCCAAGCACTGAAACAAAAGTTATTGCATTTTTCCCAAAGTTGCTCATGTTATGACAGAATTCAACCAGTTTGTACCAAAATGGCTATAACTTCCACAAAACGTAATGAAAATAAACCAAACCAAAACCAAAAGAAATATAACTCTTATAAATTTCTAAAAAAGTAATTTTTAGGTCTTTATCATTTCAAATGAGTTCTTAATAATCAAAACATCAGATAATTTTCAGGAAAAATAATCAGAAAACTAAAATATTTTACATCAAAAACAAGTTTTCTTCCATTCCAAATTCTTCTTCAAACTCCTCCAAATTACAATTTCATGTTTTGGAGACCAAATTTATATAATTTGGAATCATAATAAACCATCCAACCAACTTAAAACTACCCATTAACAACTTTTAACAAATTTTAATAAAGTTGTCACCAAGTTGTAAAAGTTGTCATTATAATTTTGACAACTTTTGAACAACTTTTACAATTATTGTTCAAATATCCTCAAACCTTCACTAAACCTTTTAAAATATGATTAAAATATTTTAAATA
>MU224754.1:5080061-5104097 GCA_018584345.1 Thuja plicata
ATCTTAGCAGTAGAAAAGATTATAAACTGCCACTCTTACATATTTCCTTTAAATTTTGCACAGATGCAACTAAAACTTGAAACATGTAAACCTCTATTTTCACACCTTATCCTTTTTTCTTTAGTGCCGCAATCACTTGATAAGGAAAACTATTAAAACTTTATAAAATACCTGAATGTATTTGAGCTGTTGCAAAACATGTGCGGTTTGAAGACACCTTCAAATACGCATCTAAACATGTAGCACATCCACTGTTACTATTTCTGCAAGCTTCACCCTCTTTGTAATCTTTCTTTCACATGCACACTGGTGCAAATCAGAGCTCAGAGTCGTCACCCAATAAATGGGATGAATGAATAACTATTAAGGGTCATTTTTGACAACAACAACTGGAGTTTATAAAAATTTGTCTGTAACCAGATTCTGGGATAGTGCTATAACTAATATGCAACACATTCCCCAGCAGAGTCGCCACTTTGTTAGGGATTTTTCTTGTATGAACCATAGTTCTTGAAATAACTACTTGAACACCATGCTTCCTAATACTGATTCAGGGACAAGAAAAGCCTAATTGCTAGGGACTGGATAAGGTCCTTCTTCGTTTTTGAGCTCCACATATACTCAGGCAGGTTTTACCTTTTATGATAACTGTTTACACAATATGTTATAATGTGGACACTGATTTGCTATGTATCTCTTATGAAACCAACTGATAAATCACCTTGCAACTGACCAAGCATAATCAAATAAAAGATATAACCATATAAACCATGATCCTTAATATAGCAAAACCAATGACACAAGGGTTTCAACCCTTCTTCCTTTTCTTGATAGGAGGGACAACCTAAATGATTCTCTCTTCAAGGAATCAATAACCTGGACAGTGTCCTGCTGACAGAGGTCCTTAAACAAGTTTTAGCTTATGTGTTCTTAGTAACAAAAGTATTTTGATTAATTTGATTTTGATATTGGAGGAGGAACATATTGCAAAATATACCTCAGACCAGTGCCTATCCCTTGGGCAAAGAGTCAATGAAAACATGAATCCATAGAGATAAAATAACAGAGATACTGTAGAGTGCCTTACAAACTACATGTGGCTGAGATAGAGTTCCTTACAAACTATCCTCTCATATACATACATCTGCATCAAATCCTTATCACAATGTTTTTCTCTCTAAAATCATCTATGAAACTTAGTCCTCTCCTTGAAAGAAGCTCATAAACAATTAGACAAACTACCTTATAGCTGGTGTATTTCAGATGCCTGACAAATGAAACACACTAGAGCACAAACATAATGCAAAGAGACAAGATAATATGAAAGAGGGAAAACCACACTATATTCTATTACTATATTCTACTTCAACATATCCAGACAAGAAGCTTTCCAAAATACACAAAGATACAGAAATATAACTTACAATAAAATTTCCCAAGACCAATAGGGACCTGCTCTGGGTAGAGGAAAAGGAACCCTTACAACTGAGAAAAGAAGGCCAGATATAGAAGATGGAGAAACCCTAAAAATTCTAGGAAATCGACACATGTCCTTCTCTCAAATCTGATTTTACACATTCTTTACTCTTTTCAAAAAGATCTGATTAATTAGTCAATATTTCAACTTCACCTGCCTGAGAGAACATCTAATTTTCCTTTTAAAGTATCTCTTTCCTTTTCCCACTGAGAAGCTGTCAAATCTGATCTTTTCACTATCAATCCTTTTATATCTGCAGACACTGCCTTCCTTTAGTCAACATTATCAGGCCTCTTTTGCACTCATCCCTGTACTAGATCCTGCCTGTGGACATGTAACCTGGATTCAATAGCCCAACTCTGCAAGTATACCTTGCCATGAATGCTCACCAACTGAACATAACCTCTCAGGATGAGAAGTGACCCCTGACGGCTGCCGCTCAATTTCTCATTAATGACTCCTCCATTATGACTATGCCTTTGCCAGCTGCAACTGAGAGCAATAACTTCTGAATGGATTCTGCATCTTTTTCCATGCCTCCGAATCTTTCTTTCTTCACCAACATTGAAACAAATCTAATTCTAGGATCAACATACTCTCTGTGCACGGCCTGCTACAATTGAAACCTCTCTGATGAATCCTGGAACACAAGCACAGAGAAATCATGGCGGACGAACGCTCCTGTGCCAAATCTGCCGCCAAAATTTCAAATTCGAAGTCCTGTGACCTCGCGACCAACCGTTAGTCTCTTTGTCGCAAGTGTTTTCTGTTAACCATGGTTTACTCTTCAGACTTGGCGACAATGTAGTCCTTTACCTTGGTTAACCCAAGTCTTTCCAGCGATCAGGCGACTATGCAAAAATCTAAGTCGCGGGGAGTTAACCTTAACTCAGCTTTGTTCATCAGACTTTGCGACAAACCGTTGTTCTTACTTTCATGATCTCTTTGGTCGCCTAGTCAGGAGATCCTATGTCTTTACCTTTAACTTGAAGCACGTGCCCATTTCTATTTACAGCGACCTCGCGACATACCCTATTCGCTTAGTCGGAAGCACTTTTTCCCTGGGGCACTTTTATCACGAGACTTAGCGACCACCGTCAGATCCTTTTATTCCTTCATCGCACGGCTGTCTTTTAATCGCCTTAGAATTTCATATACCCTTAAAATATCAGGAGACTTCGCGACCGAGGGTGAAATGACTTAGTCTCCTTATCTCTTGATCCCTATCCTTCATCTGGCGACCTCCCGACAACCACTAGCTCTGTGACAGATGTCGTCTTTTCTTTCATCCTCTTTATACACACTGGGAACTGAGTCATCACTCCTGTTCTGGCGACATCCCGACTGAGGGAAATCTCTTAACATGAAACCGTTAGTCGCATGGTCGGGAATGTTATCTACTAACCGCCAATTTTCACGAGACCACACGACTGAAGCAAAGCCTTAACTGTTTGAATGTCCTGATCCAGCGATCATGTGACATGAAGTGAATCGCGAAGTCGGAAGACATTTCTTTGACCTGTTGACTCTTCTCACAATCACCCGACTGAGGGTGGGTCCCGTTCCTTTTAAAATCTCATAACATAATAATCAAGCGACAACCCGACCAAAAGGAAATCGCTAAGTCTCGAGACACAGATGGAATATTCTATTTTTTCAAGAGACTACACGACATAAAGGAAAAGAAAAGTCAGGAGATCATTTGGAATATGCGCTCACGGTTATGCGATCAAGCGACCTGACTTAAAAGCACATGTCTTTAGTGACTTGAAAAAGGTAACGAGGAAATAGAAAGACATGGCTAAGGGTTTCAAATACATCGTTTAACACTTGGCTTTAGGGTTTTAGCAGGGTTTTTGACATTTTGGCGAGGTTTTAGGCATGAAAAACCTAAAATTTACAGAGGGCAAGACGAAGAAAAAGGTGAACCAGCAAAAACAGGAAATAGCACCAACAACTTGTAACATAAATTTACATTACAAACTTATATGTTCATATCCGAATAGGTCCAACCCAAAACAAGACTCTAGTCAGCCTTAAAAAAAAATACAAAACACTTCCAAACAAGTCAACTTGAGCGTGTTTAATATAATGCTAACTACATTATTACAAACATATAACCAAAGGTGCTTAGCCATTACATTACAAAATAATTCACGCTAATCAAAACACTAGTCGGCTTACATGTTGTCTTCTGGATAACTGGTCTACTAATCTACGTGTAACTTCACCATAATGTTGTTCCGTACTATGCATGTCTAGATGTAAAATATAGACATGTCATACAATATATATCTGAATGCGCATAAGCTGAATTGATCTCTCACACATGCGTTGATGTGCTGATTGCTGAGTATCTTTGTTTTCTCTATTTTCCATACTTAGTCATTTTTTATTTCATGACAGAAACTAGACATGACTTTGTTGCCATGATGACAACACAAAATGATTCATGCATCCTTAGGGAGTCAACTTTCCAACAATCTCCCCCTTTGTCATTTATGGCAACAAAGGAATGTGGCAAAGTTTCTCAAAATGACTTAACACAAAAAATGATTGTATATCATAACATCTTATTGGTATATACATATAATTCTCTTCATATAAACATTCTATATTACTCCCCCTTTGACAATAATGACAAAGGTGTACAAAAACTTGTAAGTCTTCTGCATACTTACTCCATGTAGACTTTAGGGTACACAATTTGAAGAGATTGGATCTCTTTCTGCCAAAATACTTTCATAGCATTAGCTGTCTGAAGATGCGCGCATAGGGCATATGTCAGTTTCTCCATTTTCATTAGACCCATGCAAGGACCTTGATCATATGTCACCATAGTGTCATCAATTTATTTGATGTTCTCATTAAGGACTGCTAGAGATGGTGCAAGTGCATTTCTCAACTGGGTTTGTCTTATTCTTATCTTGCTGATTTCCAATTTTGCCTTCTCAATTTTATCCAACGATCCTTGATAAACATTATTACAAATGTTCATGTCTTGTGTGGATGTTTCAACTGATTTTCTGATTCTATCCACCATTAACTCTGCCTCTTCTACCTTTTTAGTGTTCTTAGAGGTGAAATTCACTCTATCCATGCAATTGGCTATAACTTTCTTGCCTTTGGCTGCCAATTCTTTTAGTATGGATTGCCCAATCTTTAAGGATTTTAGGTCTAAGGTAAAGTTCTTTACCAAATTATTTAGTCTCTCCTTCTTGTATTCATCTTCTACAATCTTAGTAGCTGAATCTACTAGGCTTGTAAAGTATGTTTTGAAGTTTGTCAAAATGTTGTTCACATCTTCAACTGATTGGACTTTGGCTACTTTCTGATCAGTTGGCACTAAGTCATTTAATATGTTCACTATTTCAAAAAAGTGAGGGTTCCTCATCACTTGTTTCTCTTTTGCATTTTCCATAGAAAGAACACTAATCTTAATTAGGTCTTCTTCTCCCCATGCATCTAGACTTGTTGAATCAGGAGTTAACCTTGACAACAATGAGGTAGATGTTTGAGTGGATGGTGCAAATATAGTGTTCTGACTAGTATCCATGCATTCAACCTTTACTGGTATCTCTTTTATTGGTGTCTTATCACCTTGAGTATATTTTTCTACATTTATGTCAATTGGATCATTGATGGGAACTTCATCTTGTTGTGCAGATGTATCATCAGTGCACATTTCTTTAGTGCTTACAAATGCCTTATCAACTTTGTCCATATCTTTTTCAGATGCAGTCATCGATATATTTATATTATCAATGACTATAGTGTCTTTTGAGTCTTTATCTGTATTAGAATTTATAGTCACTATGGGTGCTGAAACCTATGGACCTGTCATAGGCGTTGTCTGAATTACTGGTTTTGTAACCTGTTTAGGAGGAGCTGGAGTACCTTTTGTTGTAGGCGTCATTGGTGGATACATGTGTATATCCATAAATACTTGTACAAATACCTTTTCAATCTCCTTACCTATCTACTCATATTCTTTGTTCATAATCTATAAAGTCCTTGTCTTGGTTCAGAGATGAGGCTTCACCAGATCTAATAATATAGTCTTGTCATCATGCAAGCATACAGGGAGAAGAGTATCCAATGTTTCTTCTCTTATCTTCATGTCTTCTTCTATTTCATGTCTTTTCATAATCTCTAATGTGTTCCATAACTAATTTGGTATCACTATCTTGAGTTCAAGAACTATCTTCTTGAACTTGATCACATGAGATATGATCATGGAATGTATCTCATTCTTATCAATTTCTTGATACTTGTCATAGACTTTAGAAAGTGTATCTAATCTCCCTTCATTTACAATATTGTTCCTCAAAACATTTAGACTAGGTCTAAATCCTACCTTAGGAGGAGCTTGAGTATTCTTTTCTTTGCTCTGAGTGTTCCTTGAGGATGGGTGATTTGTGGGTGCCTATTTTCTTCCTATAGCCTTCTTGCTAGGTATTACAGGTGGAGATGAGTCTAAATCAATGGTGGTAGAGGGTGTCGAGGTGCTCTCTACTTTCTTCCTATTCTAGATCTATTCAACCTTCTCAAGTTCTTTTTCTATCTTGGCATCTCTGGCTTTGTCAAGATCTTCTTGAGTGACTCCATGAGCTTTTAGTATGTTAGATGTAATTATGGATGCTTTCCTTTTGTTATTAGCACTGTGTAAGATAGTATCCACTTCATTGATCTTCTCTCTATAAGTGCCCCACCTAGGCTCATTAGGATCCTTGGGTGCAGATAATAGAACTTGTGCATATCCTTCTAGCATGTGTTCTTCCCCTTCATAACCAAGAGGATGAATCCATTTGGTTCTAGGTTCAACTACCTCCATGCAAGTGCAATCTGTTTCTACCATGAAACATATGGTATCCTTATATTTTTCAACTATCTTCTCAGATAATCTGAACCTATTCTGCATTTTGATCCTAAATTTCTTAATATCCATATCCATGGCATCCCTTGCACTGCTCTCTAAAGTGGCCTTAAGAGAAATCTGAGACATTGTGGGTTTGCTCCTATCTAGGTAAAGGTTTTCAACCTTTCCAACTATATGGAAATTCAAGTAGACAATCAAAGATCCAAACCTGAATGTCTTTCTCCTATCATGTTTGATGATTCAAATTTTGTCAATCAATTGACCATGCAAGATCTCACATAGGTTATATTGTGTGTTATCCTTCACCATTCTGATAGCTGTTAGGATTGTTGCTGCGGAGACACTGTTCAACCTACTTGCCTACTGAAACTTATACCCAAGTATCATTGTTAAAAGTTTTATGTCATCTTCTTTGATAGGGTCAACTGTCATTCTGCGCTTGTCACTTCTAGATAGGAAAACTTGTTTAATTTACTTCTTGACATCCTTTCCAGTAGGAAAAATTGGTCTAGTCTTGGGAAGTCCAGTTAATTCATGGATTAGATCTATGGTGATGGGCATAGGGACCTCACCAATCCAATAAATATCATCATGTATTCTGCTTAGCAAAATCTTCACCCATTCTGACTCATCTAACTCATGTGCATTCGAGTATTCAAAGATAGGGTTATCAATCAAGTGCATGAACTCATCCTTGAATGTGTAATTAGGTTTCATCATAGATGCCACGAGAGTGGCAATGTCATTATCTCCAATTATTTCTTTTTTACAGTAAATGTACGCACAAATATCCTCCACATGAACAACACCTACTGGGATTTTGGAGAAAGCCCCTTCCACATCATCCAGTATGGATTTGAATGGATGTTTCTTGAATACAAATATCTTCCTCTCTGCAATATCAAATACTACTGGAGTTTCCATACTTACTTGGAACTTGATTAAGTAGGGTTTCACAAAATTCTAAAATGGCACGACTGCTAGGGTTCCATTCCAAACTTCTTATTTGTTTGCTCAACTGCCTAATCTGTTATGCTTTCATGTTTTGATGTCTAGTGCTCCAATGCTCTCCAAATTCTATGATCTTGAATGCAAGTGTGAAGAAGATCAAACACTTACTTTCTTTTATGTAATCTACCACATTTAATGTTTGCAACTGTACACAGTTTTTGTAGTGAATCTCAAACTTTATTCTGAATGCATTAGAGATAATGCATGTATACATACTGCAATATTATGTGCTAATAACCATGAATACATAGGCACATACTCAGAGGTGAGTATACCAACCACGCAGGGGTCCTGAGCTAGAATAGCTCCCCCTAAGACCAAGAAGGTCTATTCAAGCAGAAGTAGAGGGTGCGTCCACTATGGATGCATCAACTACTTTGTCAACATCATTGTCCTTCATTACTTCAACCCAAATTTTTCTTGAATCTTCTTTTTCTTGAACAAAATTGACTTCTCCTTCTTCTTCAAATAGTGGCTTCTTAGGATCCTCTTGCTTTTGAGTTTTGGACCTACAAAACCTTGAGATGTGTCCAACCTTTCCACATGTGTGATAGATGATAGGAGGTCTAATATTATTGTTCATCATGTTGCACTTCTTTGTTGTGTGTCCATTGTAGTTACATATCTAGAATGTAGTGTTCTGCAAATTTATTTGAGGTTGATTTTGATTCATTCTTCTTTGATTCTGCTGTGACTAATTTCTTTGATTTATTCTACAATGTATAGCCCTGTGACCAAATTTATTACAAGAGAAACAGTAACCTTTGAAAGGTCTTACCTTTTTGCAATCTCTTGCCAAATGACCATGTTTGTTACATGAAAAAAAAGTTTTGTTAACTTGCTTGATTTCCCTTTTAGGTGGATCTATTTTAGTCTCTGCAACATTTTCATCTTTCTTTGCTTCTGAAGATGCTTCATGAGTTTTCTTTCATTCTTGTAATGAATTGATTTCAGTTTGTGCTACACTGTATTCAAGACATGTAGTGTCACCTTTTTTCTTTTGTGCATTGAGCTAAGTTTGAAGTGCATCAGAAATTGTGTAGAGTTTAACAATCTTATCTTTTGCTTCAGTTAATTTAGATTCTAACTTCTTCTTTATGTTTTCCAATTCCAGGACTCTCATGTTAGCTTTCAAGAGTTCATCATCTAGTTTTTTTTTTATTTGACTTGATCATCATAGGCATCTTAATTGTTACATAGCTTTTCATCTAATTCTTCAATTTGATCTTTTAGAGATGAATTATCTTCATTGAGCTTTTTGATCATTTTCCTTAAATCACTTGTAGAACAATCTTTTAAATTTTTTTTTAATTTCTTGATAAGAATTTGTGAGCCATCAACTTTTAGTCTGAGTTCTTCATTTTCTTTTTCAAATCTACCAAGATCTTCAAGATTGTTTTTCAAATGTTTTTCTTCTGTTGAGTCCATGATCTCCTCAAGTGGTTAAACTTATTTGCTGAGGACTAGAGCTCTAATACCAAATGTTGGAAACACTAAGAGGGGGGGGGGTGAATCAGTGTTTGTCTATTAATTACTTTTTAGCAACTTAAACATAAATGAAACATACATTGAATGAAGCTTAACATAAGAACTCATAACACATGATATGATTATGGGGAAACCTTGATAAGAGGAAAACCCTGGTGGGAATTAGTACCCACAAATATTGTACTAAGTATAATGAACCTGTTAAAGTTCCTTTGCCCTATTATAAGTAGTATTTACAATGCAAGTACAATGACCTGGTTAAAGGTCAGACCCTGTTAGGAGTCTTTTACAAAAACCCTGTCAAAGGTATATGGCTCACTACCTAGGCTCACTACCCAATAAGATGAAGGATACAACCTTTTGAAAGTTGATATACACTATATAAAAATGAACTACTAAGATGACACTGATGTTTGATCAGTTCCGCATATGCATGAATGCTCTTACTCTCTTAAAGAGCTATATCGTATACTGACTTCATTATATTGCTCTTTTGTAACTCCCTCTTTCATAATTCATCGACACTTGTAACATAACTTTATATTACAAACTTATATGTTCATATCTGAATAGGCGCAACCAAAAATAAGACTCTAGTTAGCCTTAAAACAAAATACACAACACTTCTGAACAAGTCAGCTTAAGCATGTTTACTACAATGCTAACTACATTATTAAAAACATATAACCAAAAGGTGCTTAGCCATTACATTACAAAACAATTCACGCTGATCAAAACACTAGTCAGCTTCCATGCTCTATCTTCTGGACTAATGGTCTACTAATCTGCCTGTAAATTTTCCATACTATTGTTCCGTACTATGCGTGTCTAGATGTAGCATATAGACATGTCATACAATATATATCTGAATGCGCATAAGCTGAATTGATCTCTTGTACATGCGCTAATGTGCTAATCAATGAGTATCTCTGTCTGCTCTATTTTTCATACATAGTCATTTTGTCTTTTATGACATAAACTAAACATGACTTTGTTGCCATGATGACAACACAAAATGAGTCATCCATCCTCAAGGAGTCAACTTGCCAACACAAGGACCAAGCCAGTTTGGCTCAAATTTTCCTTTCTAAATTCACTGTTGCTGATTCTTAGGGTTCTCTCTTAGGATGAGATCATCCATTTGGAAGTCTCTTGGTCTAACCTTCTTGTTATAGCTCTTAGATATCCTCTTTTGATATACTCTGAGATGATCAAACACCACCTTCTGATGTTCATCTAGTAGTTTCAGCTCTTGTAGCTGAGATATTCTAATATCATCATCAGTAATGAGGCCCTTTAGAGAGACTCTCAAAGTAGCAATCTCAACCTCAATAGGCAATACTACATCTATGCCATAGACTAAAGCAAAGGGTGTGGCCCCTGTTGGAGTTCTTATACTAGTGTGATAGGCCCATAAAGCCAGATTAATCTAGAGATGCTATTCTTGTCCAGATTTATGTACTCTTCAGTGTAGAATCTTGAGAATTGTCTTGTTGGAAGCTTTAGCCTATCCATTACCTTGAGGATAATAAATAGACGACTAGTGTTGAATAATCTTGAACTTAGTGCACAAATTTTTCAGATCTATGTTCTTGAATTGTCCCCCATTATCAGTCATTATAGAGGAGGGTACACCATATCTACAGATAATGTAGTTTAGTATAAGCATGGCAACAAACTTACCATCAGCTACACTAAGAGGTACTACCTCAACCCATTTAGTAAAATAATCTATAGTAGTAATGATGTATTTATGTCCTCTAGAGGAAGACAGATATATCTAACCTACTAAGTCGAAAGCCCACTATTGAAATGGCTAGAATGTGATGAAGGGCATAAGCTCCTTCGCTAGAGCATGAATCAGATTACCATGTAGTTGACACTATTTTCAAGACTTAGCAAACTGTGTGGCTTCCTTCTCCATATCGGGCCAATAGTAACCAACTCTAATAATTTTATGAGCCAGTGTCAGACCATTTGAGTGAGAACCACAAATGCCTTCATGTACCTCTTCTAATGCGCGTTTGGACTCATCAGGTTCTAGACACCTAAGGAGGGTACCATCTAGAACTCATCTATACAAGTCATTAGCTACAATGACATACCATGAAATACTGTAGATTAGGTGACATTTTTCATTTCTAGTATATGTGTCAGGAATAATATGGTCACAAAGATAAGAGAATATATGATGGTAGCGGGATGAATCATGTCCAATGACTGAACATATCATTTGGGATTCAGGAGAGTCATAGGCAGGGTAGCATAATGTCTCCACTAGGAATTCATTTCTGAAATCATTTTCTAGCATTTGTAACATAGAAGCCAAAGTAGCCATAGCATCAGCTACTTTATTATCTGCCCTAGGAATTTGCTGAAAAGTAACATGTGCAAAGTATTTCTTAAGGCCGTCAACCATCTTTTTATAGGGCACTAGCTTTTCATCTTTCATCTGATAGATATCATTCACTTGATTGATAACCAATTTTGAGTCTCCAAATACTTTTACCTCATCAACTCACCATTCAATAGTGATCTTTAGTCCATTGATCAAAGCTTCATACTCAACAGTGTTATTTGTACAAGGGAACATCATTTTGTATGCATTTGGTAAGGAATACTGCTGAGGTGTAATAAACAAAATTCCAGCTCCTGACCCCTCTTGGGTTAAGGATCCATCGAAGAACATTGTCCATGTATGATGTGTGAGAAGCATGATGGAATCATCTAGAAATTCAATGTGCAATGGTTGATGATCTACTAGAGGTGTTTCTGCCAACTGATCTGTAATCACCTATCCTTTGATAGCTTTTCTGTCAACATATTCAATATCAAACTCAATAAGGAGCATGAGCCATTTAGCTAGTCTACTTGTGAGGGTAGCTTTACTGAGTAAGTATTTCAATGGATCAATTTTTGCAATTAACCTTGTAGTGTGAGCCAACATGTAGTGTTGTAACTTCTGGGAAGAAAACACCACTGCTAAGAAAGCTTTCTCAATTACAGAATAATTCATTTCATAAGAGACCAATGTTTTGTTGATGTAATAAATGGCTCTTTCTTTATTATTTTGATCTTCTTGGGCCAATAGAGCACCCACGGATGATTTCATGGCTGAGATGTATAATATCAAGGGCTTCCCCTGAATGGGAGGCATCAACATAGGTGGGTTAGCTAGATATTGTTTGATCTATTGAAAGCCTTGTTCACATTCCTTTTTCCATTCAAAATTCACACCTTTATGCAAAGTTTTGGTGAATGGTTGTGACTTGTCAGCTAGTTGTGATATGAAACACTTGATAGATTGGAGCCAACCTTGGAGACCTCTTATTTTTCTGATATTACGAGGTGGAGGTATTTCCATGATGGCTTGTACTTTTGTAGGATCCACCTCAATTCCCTTCACAGAGATGATATAGCCCAGTAATTTTCCTGAAGTAACCCCAAATGCACATTTCTTAGGGTTAAGACGTAGCCTAAATTTTTCCATACGATCTAGTATAGGACCTAGATCAGTGAGATGTGTCTTTCTATCCATACTTCTAGTGAGTGTGTCATCCATGTAGTCCTCCATTGTCCTATGCATCATGTCATGAAATATGGTAGTGACAACTCTTTGATAAGTAGCTCCAACATTTTTTAGACCAAAAGGCATAACATTCTAGCAGAATGTACCCCATGCACAAGTAAAAGCCATCTTCTCTTGGTCCTCTGGCACAATTTTGATTTGATTATAACCAGAAAAATTGTCCATTAGTGAATACATCTCCTATCCTACTATCATATCCATGATCATGTCAATGTTGGGAAGTGGAAAATCATCTTTTGGACATGCCAAATTTAAGTCTCTAAAGTCAGTGTATACCCTGATAGATTTATCATGTTTAGTCACTGGGACTATATTAGAGATCCACTCTGCATAATCAATTGCTCAGATGAACCCAACTTTTAGAAGTTTTTCCAATTTTGCCTTGATCAATAGAGCCACATGCAAATGCATCTTCCTAAGTTTTTTTTTGACTGGTTTCACACTTGGAGCTATTGACAAGTGATGCATGATGAGACCAGGATCCACACCCAGCATGTCAAAATATGTCCATGCAAAATTTATCTTCTTCTCATGGAAGAAGTCTAAAAATTCCTTAAGTTCTTCTGTAGATAATGATTTGGCCACATGAATTATGTGTGGATGTTCTTCTGTTCCCAGATTTACTGGCTAAATTGGTTCAATTAACACTGATGAGGGTTCCTAGAAGTGACTCAGAAGCACATCAAGTATCTCATCCTTAGGCACCTTAGAGAGGTTTTCACCTTTAGATACATCTTTTCTTTTTACTTTTTTGGCTCTGATACTGCCACAATGTGGTTTTCACCATCAGAGCACCTATGTTTTCTTTTAATTTTGTGACTAAGATAATTGATGTTAGCCTCAGTCATGTTGACACTTTCTTCACTAGTGGAGGACATCATAGGTTCAACAGTGTGAAGGTAGCAGGCTAGGGCATAATCATTCTGGAATATAAGGACTTCATTGGATGAAGAAGGGGAATTCTAGTCTATTAACTCAGGATGTTGGAGTGAAAGAGATGTAACAGGTTCAAGTGCATTCATAGTATAGTCATCAAAAGCATTAACTAGCAAGCTAAGAGATAAATCAATCTCATCTAAAGGTATGTTCAAATCCTACTGACCCCTAACAACTGAAGTAGAAGACATGTTAACATTTATGGACTCGGACTCATTAGACCTTTCCCTATACCCCTCACTTACATCGAGAAGTTTTTCATAAGATCCTTCTGACAAAGTATCAAACTCATATTCATGAGAGTCTATATCTGAACTCTAACTTGGGTGCTTGCACCATGAAGGTTTAGGATTTCTTGCAACACCAGCCTATTCTCATGCCAACCATTCTTGAAACTCTAGTGGTACATATCTTTCACCTTGGATGTTAGGATCTTGCAACACTTTCCATTGTTCATAGGTTAGTGCATCAAAAGGAGTGGTTTTATCAGAATCACTATCATTCTTGGCTATACTAACGCATGGTACAAAATTATCTAGCTTAGTAAAGAATGTTGTTAGGTCTGGAGAAAAGAGATAAGGAAAGCAATCCTCATGAGAGCTATCTTTTATGGCATCGACTGCAGCTGTACCTTCAGGTTCTACTGAAGGCTCTAATTTTGGCACAAATTTATTGATCCCTAGATGGAACGGGATCTTTTTGAAACCTAAACTAGTGGTGTCTTTTGTCTTTTTACCTATAGCTTTAATAGGTTCCAGTAACCCATTACCTTTTGACCCCTCTTGGGCCACTCCCTTTGTACCCAAAATGTTTCATAATCTTAAGACCTTCATTGTTAGGATTCAGTTCATGAGCTAAGGCAGTCTATTCATCTATGTTCTTTCCTTTACAAAGCCAAGCCTTAATATCTCTTTCCTTAGCTTCATCTTCTAATGGTCAAGAATCCCATACAAAGGCACCATCATAAACTATCTCAGGAGTAGCAGAAGATCTATTTTTCTTAGAAGGTCTCCCATAAGAATGAGGAGATGGAGGTAGAGCTGCTAAAGATAGCACGTGTTCTATTTGATATCCTCCCATGCCTACATCTATGATTTTTAGGGTTTATTTCATGTCTCTAAGCTTGGCATCATAGAGTTCTATGTATTCTCTATTAGTTGGAACAAGACTATTAGCTGATTGAGTGAGCGCATTACAAGAAGAGTCCATACTAGTAGGGATTGTCACCTCTGCACCCTGATAAGAAAACTTAATACACTGATGGTATGTAGAAGGAACCACTTGCATCTCATGGATCCATGTTCTTCCCAGCAAGATATTATATTCAAGAGGAAGGTTTAAAACCTGACATGTGATATCTCTTTCAACTGGTCCAACCCAAATGGGTAGCACAACTAGACCTTTAGATTTTCTCTCTTCTTCATCATAGGCCTAGATGGTAATTCTTGTGTGATAATCTATGTGATCCTTGCCATACCCTAGCTGAGAAAGAAAATGAGTAGCGCAAATATTGAGACCAACACTATTATCAATGAGGATGTGCTGGACTAGTTGTTTGCCTATCATGACTTCTATTTGCAGAGGAGAATTATGCGGGTGACTAATTGAGTGATCATCTTATTCAGAGAAGGACAAATAATGTGATGAAGTCAAGTGACCAACCATGGATTGAAACTGATCTATATTGATGTCATTGGAGACTTTAGGTTCTATGAGAGCTTTGTCCAAAATCTTCCTATGAGCAGGCGAGATCTTCAATAGCTCAAAGATAGTTATCTGAGCATTGGTTCTTTGAAGCTGGTCAAGAATGCTATAACCAATAGTGGGAGGTATAGGGACCACCTTCATGGTCTTGTTGGTAGAGCCAACAATAGTCTTATCCATAGTTTGTTTTGGCACAGATGTAGTAACAGGAGGGTCAGGACCCTTGATAGTGATTTTAGTGCAAGATCTAGTAACAACATTCATGCAATCTTGAGATGTTTCAGATTTAGATAATCGAGACCCAAGGCCTCTCAAGAAAAATGGGGCCTTGGATTTAGAAGCATTCCCACTCCCCTTGCTAGTAAACATGTTACAATATTCCACTCTCACAAGCTCAATCATGTTGATAACATTATCATAAGTGGTATGTGCATAGTTAACTATGGCATTATTATTCTTAGCATTGGAGAACTCACCTTTCTCATGATGAGGAAAGGGATCTTTAAATGCCCGATGATTCAAATTCTTATTATGACTCTCCACAATGGTGACCTGATTATCAATCAAATCTTGGACTTTATGATGCAATTAAAGACATGTAGCAGTCTTATGACATTTTTTTTGGTGTTAGTCACAATACGCATTCTCATTCCACTAATGAGGTCATGGTTGTGGATCATATAAACATTTTTTCCAAAGGAGAAAGAATTTGATTTTGCACTAAGGTTTTGAAAACCACATCCAATGGTTCTCCCAAAGAAGTAAATTCATGCTTGGGTCGTAGTGCCCAAGGTTTATTGCCAGAAATTATACAAGGCTGTTGAGTATTAGTTGCAGCCTTTTCAACATATTTGGTCACTTGTATACCAGAGGTGAGATTGAAGACCAGTTTTGAAGGAGTTGGAGTCCCATTATCGACCACCCCATCATTCACAACATCCCTATTTTTGTTGGAAAACTTCCCCTTATCTTTGTTGGAAGATGAGGAACCTTGTTTGTTATCTTTATACAAAGTCAATTCATCTTTTTAAACCATAAATGCTTCTATTCTCATAGCTTGTTTTTATCATGCTATGAAAATTAAGGGGACCTTAAAGTTGTACTTGATACCCAAAATCAGGGGTGAGGTTATCCAAGAAGATATCAAGTTTCTCAGATTCAGGTATTTTGTGAGGGTACTTAGTGCAAATTTGTCTCCATCTTTGGAGAAACATCAAGAATGGTTCCCCTTACCTTTTCTTGAGGTTGCAAAGGTCCCTTATGTTGACAGGATGCTAAATATTGTGAGAATAGTGTTGTATAAAGAGATTGGCAATCTCATCAAAAGTCTTGATGCTAGTGAACAGTCGAGAGAACCACTCCATGGTAGGTCCACCAAAACTTCATGGGAAAAGATGGATCAAATAGGTTTGATCATGTATAAACTCCATTGATAAGGCACCAAATTCTCTTAAATGATCTTGAGGATTAGTGGTACCCAGATACTTATCATATTTGGGGAACTCTACACCTTTGGGAAAAGGTGGCATAATAATACTCCTATCAAAAGGAAAAGGACATATGCTTTCCATTGTGAAGCGTTGCATGGGTTTGTCTTTATCCTTCATAAGTTGGCTGATTTGACCTTGCATGTCTTGAATTATTTTATGCAATTTGGAGGTCTCACTTTCCTCTTCTTTAGCTACAAGTGTTTCCCCTTCAAAGTTTGCAGGTAACTTAACTCCTTGTTTTGCCAAATCAGGAAAGTATTTTTCTTTTTCTTCCACAAGGAGTATTTCCATCATTTTGATGAGAGATTTATTAGACTTTATAGCACCTATGTCATTTTGAGTTATTGGGTCATCATCATTACCAAGAATTTCATAAATGCTCTGAGTCTGATCTTGACCCTGGTGATGTTCTTCTTCTTGATGACCTTGCTCATTTTGGGATTGATCATTACCTCCATTATATTGATAATCAAAAGGAGTTTTCATGTTTTTAATGTGAGATTGTGTCATGTGCACCTCTTCAATATGAGTGTGAGTATCACATTGAGAACTCGTAGTCAATGTATTTCTCGTTGAATAAAAAGAATTGATATGTTCAAAAGGATCACTAAGGAAGTGAGGGTCATTAATAGGATCAACCCAAATGGGTGACTTCTTATAGCCTTGTTGATCTAAAAGAAATAGATTATGCTGATATTGAAACAAAGGATTAGAACACACCTGAAGCACTGGTTTCTGATTTGGACTTGAATCAATACTGAACATGGAAGAGGAATGTGAGGATCCCTCTTGACTATCAAGTTGAACGATGGGTTTAGGATGACCTTTTCCTTGATTGCAAGGTTTAGTTCTACCTACTCTAGAATCACGAATGGGAAAAATATTTCCGCTTCTAGTTGTAACAGGCATAGACGAAGATGAAATGAGAGGAAACTTAAGATCCGACTCAAAACCCTGTCTCTAGAGATATAAAAAAAAAGAAGTAATAGGCTAGAATAGCCAAGGTGTGAGATGCACCCATCATGAATCATCGAGAGTATGCCTAGAATAGTCAAGACATGATGATTGTGTTGCAAGGTATGAAAACACAAAAAGATAGGATGGAGACAAAGAGACAACACAATTTTGAGTAAGAATCAGTTAGTTTATAACTCAAGATGACTAGTTTTGGACTACAGACAATAGGAAAACAAGCAATCAGACCGCAGACAAAAGTTAGATCAGGCAGAAAATTCACCAGTTAATGGGAAAAAGCTCATTGTTTTGAATGCTAGGCTATAGATTCACATGAGGAAATGCCTTTCCATGCAATAAAATTCTCAACTTTGCATGATACAATGCCGCATCGTACAAGAAAGTTATAGGTTTCTCAAAGTTTGTGTGAGAAAACACTAAATTTTGATAGACAAACTCAATTTTTGTGGTAAAAACCAGAATTTGAGACATAGTGAGGACTGTTCTCTGAGAAAATTTCTAGGTTCAAGATAGTTTTATGATGATACAAATCAGAAATCTTAGTTTCAAGGTGACAAGCACTCGTTTACAAACACAAAGTTTCAATCAAGTAGTAGTGACATAAACAGTAGTCATAAATAGTTCTAGCAAGGCCAAGGCAACTTGGCAAAATATTGGGAGTCTTTGTTTGATGATAATTTGGATAGTTTAAGACTCAAAAACAAACACTCAATTATCCCTATAAAGAAAATCATTTGAGAAGAAAAAATCCGTGCCCCACTATCTTATGCCTATGCATGCACCTCACATAGCATTGTCACCCTCAAAAGAGCACCCATGTTTTTTGTGTTTCCAAGGAATAAGTATATATGTTTGAAGGTTACCCTTAAAGCAGGGGCCAACATCATATACCACTTCAAGCATCCAGGTGCATACCTATGTCAAGAATCTAGGGGAGAGATTCTTCCCTCTCCCTACGCACAAATTATGTCTTCTTTCAGAGGTGAACTGGGTAGGCATCTAACTAAGAGAGTGTTTAGTGGGCTTCCATTCACAATAACCTTTGGTTCCTCTGATATAGATTTGGGGCCTCATAGCCACACCAACACTTGAAATTCATACACCCTTGCAAGAAATCTAGGAATGACACCGCTCAGTACGACAAACAAGGGTTTCTCACAATGATAGTCGAAATCATGAGAGAAGTTACCATGGATTTGGAGTCTTTGGAATCAACAAAGAAGACTTTATTATAGTGAGGTGGAATCACCAACAATAGGTGTGTACTCACTTGGGTCATTTTAAGAGGTTCAACTTCCAACAGGCCCTCTAAAGGTGACACGACTTGGTTCGGATTCAAGGGTTTGATTTTCTGATTCTCTCAAAGAGAGAAGAGCATACTTCTCTACCTTCTCACCTTACCCAAACACATCAAGCATATTCATCACCAAGATAGTTTCACTCCACCAAATCCATAAGCCTTTGGGTTTCTGATTCTCTCAAAGAGAGTAGAGAATAATCCCCTAACAAGTAGAAGTACTAAAGATTCGCTATCTTGCTTTGCTTCCCCAAGTATCCATCATCCTAGCAACATCTGGGTCTCAGTTTCATCCATGGGCATCACTTCCATGTAATGAAGAGCCTATTCCCCTACTTTGCTATCGAGATCCTTACGAAATTTTAACAAAGCCCTATTTAAACTATGTGAATGAAAAAAATAGTAAACAAACACAAAAAATTTTAATTATGCCTTTGACAATCATCCTGCAAGCAAACTGTTAGAAATTTTTTATGATTCTTTGACAAGCAACCTATAAACCACTGTTATGCTGTAGCAGAAATAAAAAACAGGAAATCATAGCAGAGAGCAAATGTCAAAAAAAAGATATTAGCAGATTGCAAATTCTAAAATTTAAATGTCTTTCCGCTAAGTTTCACGCGAGGAAGTACTTTTCTATGCGTGAGAAAGTGTAGGATCCGCGTGAGCTTTCTGTTTCTTCATGCGAGAGAGTTCTACAAAGAGAAAAAATTTACGTGGTTCAAAGTAAAGTGTCACACAAGAATCCATACTAGTGCTATACAGATGTATGACAGAGTTCCAATCACTGTCAAAACAATTCAAAAATGAGGCTAGAAATCATTTTTTCTACCCCACGGTGGGCACCAAAATGTTGTGTGCTTGAATGTGACCTCTAAATCAAGCACAAACATAACATAGTCCTTACTCAATCGTTCAATTCACAAAGACAAACATGAATTGTTCATCTTGCAAATTTGATTGAAGCGACTTGTTGCCTCCTAATTAGTTGGGGATGTTGAATTTACTCTCAGAACAAGAGCCAACAACCTTGACCATTGCTAACATGGAGGATTTATAAAGCATGAGAGGTAAGAAAATTGCCATTAATCTAGAAAAGAAAATGCAATTAATCTAGAAAAGAAAATACCATTAATCTAGAAATGAATTTCTTTTAAACTAGAATTGAAATGCTATTAATCTAGAAATCTTGAAAGATGATGAAATTGAGATGCTAGATATGTAAATAAATTGCATTAAGAATCAAAATATTATTAATCCAAATAAAATTAATCTAATTATGCAATAAAGCTCAAAAGCATGATAATCAATACAAATTTCACTATAAATTTGATGCTCTCTGATTCATTCTCTCAAATGAAGAAAATGAGGTCCAATATATAGAAAACCATGGAAAGAGGGTGAACAGTTTCTTGAAAAGAAATGGTTGCCTCTTCACTTTCATTTGAGACAAAAACGCAAGAATTATCTAATTAAAAGAGTGGATTATTGCCACATGAGTGACCTTTCATATAGAATTATGGAATTCTTATTGAGGATAATCCATTCAATCAATTAAATAACTATTCAATTCATTTTGATGTATTTTAGCTAAAGGGGGTGGAATTAATTTAATTTAAAAGCACTTAGGACTTTAGATTTAAATTAAATAATCATAGGGATTCTTAGCTAATAAACCTTGATAATTTAGGAATTAAATATGATGTCAGATTTATGCAAATTTAGGTTTTTTGCATTTGAGACTCAGTCAATTAAAGTCAATTAGGAGGATAATTTTCCTAGTACAATAGGACTTTGATGATGAGAAAATTGAAGGAGCGCACCAAAATTGATTAGGATTATTAGGTTCCAATTTTGGGGTGTTACACTAACCTGTCTGTCTTCTTCACAAAAACATATGTTGACATCAGTGACAAAACATGAATATAACCAACATAAATAGTATCCAAATCTGATATCATCTAACTATTAACTATTTTGTGTAAAGAATTTAGCAGTGTCTTATTAGAAGCTTCAGCCTAGCCATTACCTTGAGGGTAGTAAATTGAGGACTAGTGTTGTTTAATCTTGAATTATTTACATAACTTCTTGAGATCCTTTGTTTCATAATTGTCCCCCATTATCAGTAACTATGGATGAAGGTATGTCACAGTGACAGATGATATGATTGAGGATGAACAAAGACACTTTTTTTCCATTAGGAACTGAAAGATGAACAATCTCAAATGAATTTGTAAAATATTATGTTGCAGTAATAATAAACTTGTGTCCACTAGATGAGTTTGGATGTATTTTACCCACCAAATCAAAAGACCACTATTGAAAAGGCCAATGTGTAACAGATGGAATAAGTTCCCTACCTAGAACATGGATCAAATTCCCATGCATCTGACACTTCTTACAAGACGTAGTGTACTGCATAACATCTATTTGCATAGTAGGACAATAATAAATAGCCCTCAGTAGATTTTGAGCTAGCACAAGTCCATTAGAATGGGACCTGTTGGTTGTATTTCCTATTTTTGCTACTTTGCCTTGTTCCTTGTCTTACCCTCTGAAAATTTTCAGGTTTTCATGCTTAAACCTTGCCAAAATTGCTAAAACCCTGAAAAACCCTAGTATCCAAGTGTTAAAATGATGCATTTAAAAACCCTATGCCATGTCTTTATTTTCATCGTTACTTTTTCAAAGTCACTTAAGACATGTGCTTTAAGTCAGGTCGCCTGATCGCGTTACCCAGAATGAATATGCTAAATGCTCTCCCGACTTCGCTTTTACCTTGTGTCGCGTAGTCTCGTTACAAAATGGAATATTCTTTTAGTGTCTCGAGACTTGGCAATTTCCTTCAGTCAGGTAGTCGCATGAACTTCATGATATAAGCTTTATAAGAATGGGACCCACTGCTCAGTTGGGTGATCACGAGAGAAGTCAAAAAGTCAAAGCAATGTTATCAGACTTCGCGATTCACTTCATGTTGCATGATCGTTAGATCAGGCCAGGGCAAACAGTTAAGTATTTCTTCAGTCGCATGGTCTCGAGATCAAATGGTAGTTAAGGGATAACAGTCTAGACTACGCGACTAACTATTTGATGTTAGTGATTTCCCTCAGTCGGGATGTCGCCAGAACAGGAGTAATGATTCAGCTTTCCAGTATGCATTAAGTGGACAAAAGAACATATGACATCCATCATAAGGTAAGTGGTTGTCGGGAGGTCGCTAGAAGGAGAAAGTGGATCAAGCGATAAAGAGACTAAGGTATTTTTTCCTTCAGTCGCAAAGTCTCCAGATGAATTAAGGGTATGTTGAAATGTTAAGCGATTACGCACCGGCCGTTGGCTGAAGGAATGAAGGGATCTGACGGTGGTCACGTAGTCTAGAGATAAAAGTGCCCCAGGGAAAAATTCCTCCCGACTTGGCGATTAGGGTATGTTGCAAAGTTGCCAGAAACAGAGATAAGGCATGTGCTATATGTCAAGGTCAAGTTAAAGTTATCTCCCGACTCAGCGACTAAGGTTGTCGTGTGGTCTTGAGAAAGAATATGAGCATCCAGTGACTTGGTGATAACTATGGAGATTAATGATAAATGGTTTGTCGCCAAGTCTGGAGAAGGAAGATGAGTTAAAGATAAACCCATGCGACTTAGATTTCCACTGTTGTCGCTTGATCGCCAGATGGACTTGGGTCAGCCAAGCTAAAGAATGTGCATTGTCACCAAGTCTGGAGATCAAACCATGGTTAAGGAAAAGTGCTCGCGACAAAGAGACTTAATACAGTTGCGAGGTCACCAGATCTTGAGATCTAAAATACGGCGCCAAGTGGATGACATGACAGAATGGTTCTCTCGGCGGCCAATCAGATACTTGAATTTTGATTACTATGCACAAAAGGTAGCTGAGATGTATGACAGAGGACGAATCAAAAGATGCCATGTCAGCTATCTTAAATGTTTAATGTTTGTGCCAAGGATTCATAATTTGAAATTTGATTTTTCTGTCAAAATTTAGGGCAACTACGGCTAGGTTTTTTAAAGCTCACGGCATGGCAACTTAATGGCAGAACTGACCTTTCTGAATTATGAGATATGTACTCTGAATCAAAATGGCTATAAACAGATGATTTTGCATTCATTCTTGTCCACCGTGCTTTCAGGTTTTCAGAGCTAGGTTGCTTATTTTTCAGTGAAAGTGTGATATTCAGAGCAGTTGCAGTATACAAAGGTGATTAAAAATTTCTAAGGTTGCAGAGAACACTATTCATAGATATGATGGACAGTTATTTCAAAAGAGAAATGTAGGTGAGAAGGCGAGAACAACTACCAGGACTTCACATAACTACACCAGCTACCATCTACAATTAGATTGCAGTCGCTAGGTCGGGAGAAGAACAAAAGATATCTGAGTTTACCTTTTTGACTCAGTCACCTCATCATTTCTTCTCTCTCTCTTTTGTCTCTCTTGTATCTTTATGGTTAGGGTTTTGAGACCATCCGAAGCTTGTTGCATCCTTAGGGATCCCAAGATGGTCTAGAATCTATATATATCATAAGACTTGTAATAGTTAAGGGTCTTTGATTTTTTGGAATATTTTGTGAAGAAGAGATAATACTACAGAATTCAGATCTTCTGGATTTCTATCTATCTTTCTAAGCTGTGTAATCTCTCATGTATGAACAAGATGGATTACATAAATGATATATGGTGCAATTTTACTCTCTTCTATTGTTGTCTCTTTACTTTGTATGTATGTTGTTCTGTGTTAAAGTTTATAAGGTATTCAGTAACACTCTGGTTATAAGGTAACCATCTAATTGTTTACAAGTTTCTTTCAAGGAGAGAATTAAATGTTGTGAATGATTTCAAGGAGCATACTACTTTGTTAAGGATCTGATACAATAGTCTTGAGGTAACAAGATAGTTTGTAAGGCAACCTATCCTAATTGTTTGAGCTGTAAGGCAGTTCAGTGTATGTTATTTCTGTGATATCTTTGCTTATTATTGACTCTGCAGCCCTAAGGATAGGCACTGGTTCAGAAAGTAATTTGATTATCTGTCTATCTCTAAAGATATTCCAAGCTATCAAAACCAAATCAATTTAAAAACTCTATTACTAAGAACATATAAGCTGAACTTGTTTAAAGGACTTCTGTCAGCAGGACACTGTCCATAGTATTGATTCCTTGAAGAGTGAAT
>MU224754.1:5114091-5127342 GCA_018584345.1 Thuja plicata
ATGAAGAAGGACCTTATCCAGTCCTTAGCAATTAGGCTTTTCTTGTCTCTGAATCAGAATTAGAAAGTACAAGGTTCAAATAGGCATTTCAAGCATTGTGGTTCATACAAGAAAAATCCCTAACAAGACCCACATATGCCATCATGGACTTTAGCTAACAAATGTTTAGACTCATATTTCTCTAAACACCTAAGAATATTTCCATCTAAACCCTACCTAAAGAAGTCACCAAAGATGAGGGTATAGTGGGAAGTGTTGCGAATGAGTTGTCATTTCTCATTATGGGTTAGGCTATCAGGAATGACTTGGTCACATAAGTAAGAGTAAATTTTAGCGTATCGAGAGGAATTATGACCAATCATGGTAAATATGATGCAATTATTAGGCGAATCATAAGCATGGTAGCATATTCCTTCCACTAGTAATTGAAATGTAGACTCGCGCTCTTCTAATTGTAAGATAGAAGCCAAAGTGGCCATGACATCAGTTGCCCTATTTTTGGCTCTAGGTATTTGCTGGAATGTAACAAAAGTGAAGTAATTCTTGAGATCATCAATCATCTTTGTGTAAGGAATCAATTTCTCATCTTTGGTTTGATAGTCATTTGACGCAAGGAGGGAATGGAGAACCAGGGCCAAAGGAACTCCTAGCTAACCAAACCAACTTCTAGAACAACTTGAAAGAAACAACACAGAAAGGAAGAGAAAGAAAGTAAAACTTTATATTATTTCCTCAAACATTATACGTGTTGGGCTATAAGGCCTTCCCAGTTATGACCATATACATTCAGATCTTTACAAAATAATCTTCATACATGTGAGGTCACAAACCTGTGATCTAAATCTTCTAAATCCTTCATTTCTCTCCACTGTGACCTCCTTAATTATAAGAATAAAAAACTAAAAATATGCAAGAGTCAACCAAAGAGGTGGGAACTTAGATACTAAAGATCCAACATAGTAAAAAAAAAAGACCTAAATTTAGGTACACAGAAATCCCAATGAGAAACCCAACATTAATTATGCTACAAAAATTGAATGCATATTTCAGCCAAAAGATCTTATGTCCGAAAACCAACTCAGTGAGAAAGACTACCCAGCACAGAGACTAGTCGATGAAAACCACCAAGCAACCAAGAACAACAATCAAGACCCCATCGCTGAAGCTATCCAAAACAAGTAACCCAACCTAAGCGATGAAGCAAGAAACCTTCAACTGACCAAGAAAAAAGTTACTGAGCACTTTATTGAGTAGTCACCAACAAGCTACCGAACCAAAACAAACATATTTTTGGTTGATACAAGATTGCCAAGAACCCAAGATGTTCCTGCATCAGACACATGGGGTTAAAATAAAAGATTCTCTAAATCATGAATTAGGTACAACCTAAATTGATTCCAACTCAGATTGAAAAATCCAAGATGAGTCCTCAATCAGTCTGTTCTTCCACTTCACCAAATATTCCATTAAATCATTTCCTCTTGTACTTCTGCAAATTCTCTATTTCAAGATCTGCTCAACTTCTTCTATCTATTTATGATGATAATCACTTCTTACTGTCACTTCTTCATCAAATTCATTATACTCATACAATTCTAGAATATTTAATATAGGTGATATATCTGTGTCATTAGGTAATTCTTTTTTATAAGCATTTTGATTGTCAAACCTTCTCAATACCTTGCAAGGAACAAATTTCTTCATCTTGAATTTACCATATGTTCCAATAGGAAATATATCTTTCTTCAAATGAACCATAAATGCATCACCAACTTCAAAATTCTTATGTCTTCTTAATCTATCTACACTATCCTTGTATTTCTGATTACTCTAGTCCAACTTGTGTTTTACATCCTCATGCACTATCTTCATGAGCTCAGCAAATTTTTCTCCTTCATCACTCCTCTTCTCTTCTCTAGAAATATCTCTCAAGTTTGATATACCTCATGGCTCTATGCCATTAACAATCTCAAGTGGTGTCTTTTGAGTACTTCTATTCATTCAAATATTATATGCAAACTCTTCTTGTGCCAACATGAAATCCTAGTAACTCGGTGTGCATCCAACTAAGAATCTCAACATGTTACTCAAACTTTAGTTTACAAATTTTTTTTGTCCATCAGTTTGTGGATGAAATGTGGAAATTTACCTTAACTTAGTCTCCAACTTCTTCCAAAGTGTTTTTCAAAAATAGCTAACAAACTTACTATCTTGGTTAGAGATTATACTCCTCGATAATCCATGCAATCTGAAAATATCCTTACAGAAAATATCTATTATATGCACTGCATCTGATGTTTTTCTACATGGTATAAAATGTTTCATCTTATAAAATCTATCTACAAAAACAAACATGGAACCATTACCTCTTACTGTCCTCGATAAGACAAGAACAAAATTGATGCTAATATCACTCCAAGGTTTCTCAAGAACAGAAATCGATGTATACAATCTAATATTATGAATTCCTCCTTTTGCAACTTGACATACTCCACAACTTTTCACAAATTTTTGAACATCCTTATACAACTGAGGCCAAAAATACCATTCCTTGAGTAAACTCAATGTCTTATCAATACCAAAATGTCCAGCCAAACCACTATTATGTTTTTTCCTTTATCAGGCTAGTTCTCATTGATCCTCTCGGTATACATAATTAAATACCTTTTAACAACATAGCTTCTTGAATTAAATAATCTTCATACTTAGTTGATTTCTTGGGAATAGGTTCTCTATGTAAACTCTCCGTGGCTTAGAAAAAATAGGGTCATTTTCATACAAATACTTCATAGCATCAAAACCAAGAACCTCAATTCTCATTTCAGTCAACAAAGATCTTCTTCTACTCAATGCATTAGCTACTCCCTTAGAAACTCCACTCCTATGCTTTATCACAAATGTGAAACTATGCAAATAATCTACCCATTTCATATCTCTCTGATTCAACTTATTATGACTACCCTAATATTGTAAAGCCTTATGATCATTATACAATACAAATTCACTTGACATCAAATAATGTCTCCATTTCTTACGAGCTTGAACAATAGCATAGAATTCTTGATCATGGATAGAATATTTTATTTTAGCATCATTCAATTTTTTACTAAATAAAGCAACATGTTTACCTTCTTGATTCAACACAACTCCTATTGCACTGCCACTTGCATCACATTCAACTTTAAATACCTTATTTAAATTAGGTAAGGCTAATATAGGTAATTAAACAACTTTTCACTTCAAAATCTCAAAAATTTTATTAGCTTCATGTGTCCATTTGAATTCTCTTTTATCTCCTCTCATTGTCTCAGCCATTGCATTGCAATTTAATGAACTGAAATTTATGATAAACTTCAGGTAAAAACTTTCTAAACCATGAAATGATCTTACCTCACTGACATTCTCAAGTGTAGGCCAACTAAGTATAGCATCAACTTTCTCAGGGTCCATCTTCAAACAATCAGCTGAAATCACAAAACCTAAATACACAAGTTCTTCTTTCATGAAGGAACACTTTTTCAAATTAATCAACAACTTTTCCTCTATCAAAATTTACAATACTTGTCTTATATGCATCAAATGATCTTCTCTAGTCTTAATGAATATCATAATATCATCCAAATATATAATCAAACATTTATTTAGGAATTTCTTCAAAACCTCATTCATCAACCTCATAAATGTACTCGATGCATTAGTTAAACCAAAGGGCATAACTAACCACTCATACAAACATTCTTTCATCTTAAAAGTAGTCTTCCATTCATCACCTTATTTGATTTTGATCTGCTAATATCCACTCTTCAAATAAATTTTGGTAAAATATGTTTCTCTACTCAAACAATCCATTATATCATCCATCCTCAGTATAGGAAATCTATACTTAACTATGATCTTGTTAATAGATCTTGAATCAATGCACACTATACATTCTCTATTCTTCTTAGGTGCTAATACAGCTGGTACTACGCATGGACTCAAAAATTTTCTGATCAAACTCTTGTTCAATAACTCATGAACTTGTTGGTTGAGTTCTTCATTCTTGGTCGATGTCAACTAGTGTGGTGCCTTGTTTAAAAAACTAACTCTAGGAATCAAATCCATATAATGACTAATATCTCTCATCTGTAGAAAACTATTAGGTACATTATCTGAAATGATCTCCCTATACTCGGTCAGAAATTTCCCCACTTCTTCAGGAACTTTATCCTCTATGTTCTTACGTGGTTTGTTAGGAATAAAAGAATAATAAATATAATTCATTTTCAAATTCTTAACAATCTATCTACCTTCCATCAAACAAAATTTCATAGATGTACATATCTCTCCAATAGAATCTTCAACCAAAGGTAACAATATTTTCTTCTTACCATCAACCCAAAGAGTATATTTTTTTACTCTTCCATCATATATAGCATGTGTATCATATTTCCAAAGTCTACCCAATAAAAAATAACGACAATCCATAGGAATAATATCACACAAAACCTTATCATAATACTTTCCAATATTCAAATTCACAAAACATTGTTCACTCACCATTATTGTATGCTCATCCTTGATCCATGAAATATAATAGGGACTCAGGTGCTTCATTCTTTCCAACTACAATTTGGTGACCATCTCCTTAGATGCCAGATTCTTTGAGCTTCCACAATCCACAATTACCTTCCAAAATTTGTCTGCAACTCTGCATCTGGTCTTGAAAATTTTTTTCCTTACATGATCTTTCTTTTCACTCTATAATAGTCTTTTGAACATTAGGTTTCCTTCCTTCTTAGGTTCATTCAATGAGTCTTCTTGCACCAATGAATTTATTCTACTACCGACTTTCTTTCTTGGATGTATACACTCAAAAGATCTATGTCCTTCTCCAAAATTGTAACAAGTTCCTTGGAACCCTCTTTTGCTATAACCACCTCAAGATTAGTTTCCTCTTCTTCAGAATGAGCTTCCACCTTTCCACTTGGTCTCAAATTTTTCTTGATGTATGTATTGATTTGTCTTCTCTTGATGATATCTACTATTTTCACCATAAGATTTGCCTCTTCCTCTAGGGAATTTACCTCATCTTCCTCTTTGCCTTTGCTCATATATTTTGTTTAATTTCTCCTTGGCTTTTAGGGAAAAATGATATGCCTCCTCAATACTCTCTATCTTTACCAAGTTGATCTCATCTTGTACATAACTTCTTAATCTATCTAGATATCTTGCTATTCTTTCCACTTCATCTTCAACATGTCCAGATCTAATGTCTAATCTATAGAATTCCTCTATGTAATCTTTTACAAACCTATCTTTCTACTTCAAACTTTGCATTCTCCTAACTAGGTTAATCTAGTAATCACAAGGTAGAAACTTTCATTTCAACTTTTTTATCATCTTATCTCATACCTTGATCTTGTCTTTACCCTTCTTCTTCCAATCCCATTGCAGATTCTCCCACCATAAGGATGCATGACCTTTCAAATTTGTACTTGCAATCTTCACATTTTTCTCCTCTGATACATTATCATGCTCAAAGTATTTATCCATCTTGGTTATCCACTCTATCAACTCATCCAAATCCAACTTTCCACTATACTTAGGATGATTAAACTGAGGTGTGGACTTCAAACTTGTCAATGCTCACAGGAATCTCTCTTCTTCTTGATCCATCATAGGTGCAAGTGTGGCTTCTCCTCGTACTTTTTCAACTTCATCATCACTAACATCTTCAATATGTCTTCCTTTTCACTGGCCTATCTCAACAACTTCCAACCTTATAGAAATTTTTCTTAGGATATCAGCTAGACCTAGATCTATATTTCCTCTCCCATGAACCATCTTGAAACCCTCTGCAATTATAGGTCAGATCAAAATATTCTACCCTACTGAAAATATCAGTAGGGTTCACAAGATGGAACCTTAGATCTAACCTTCTCTTCGATACCACTTGATGCAAGGAGGGATGGAGAACCAGGGCCAAAGGAACTCCCAGCCAGTCATACCAACTTCTAGAACAACTTGGAAGAAACACCACATAAAGGGAGAGAAAGGAAGAAGAACTTTATATTATTTCCTCAAACATTATACATGTCGGGTTGTAAGGCTTTCCTAGTTATGGCCATATGCATTTAGTTCTTTATAGAATAATATTCATACATGTGAAGTCACAGAACTACGATCCAACTCTTCTAAATTTTTAGTTCCTCTCCATTGTCACCTCCTCAAATATAAGAGCAAAAACTAAATATATACAAGAGTCCTCCAAAGAGGTTGGCACTGAGATGCTAAAGATCCAACATAAAAAAACAACAAAGAACCAGATTTAAGTCCACACACATCCCAATGAGAGCCCCAACATTAATTACACTACAAAAATTAAATTCATACATCAGCCAGAAGATCCAACATCTGAAAACCAACTCGGTGAGAAAGACTACCTAGCTTAGAGACTAGTCAAAGAAAACCATCAAGAAGCCAAGAACAACCACTGAGCCCCATCAGTGAAGCTAGCCAAAATAAGTAACCCAACCCAAGCAGTGAAACAAAAAACCTTCAACCGACCAAGAAAAATAGTTACTAAGATTTTTATCAAGTAGTCACCAAAAAGATACCAAACCAAAGAAAACATATTTTTGGTTGATACAGGATTACCAAGAACCCAAGATGCTTCTGCATCATCATCATTAATCTGATTTATAATGAGTTGTGAGTCTCCAAAAATATGTATTGGATGCATCTTTCATAATTTCTATTTGACTGGCTTAACACTAGGAGCTATAGATAGATGATGCATAATTAAATTAGTGTCTAGCCCTAGCATATCAACATATGCTAAATAAAAATTAATTTTATTCTTCCTGAAGACCTTCATGAACTATTATTTTTCATCTTCTTCCAAAGACTAAGACAAATGTATGACCCGAGGTGCTTTATTTGTCCCAAGATTTATAGTTTGTGTTGGCTCTATCAAGACTGGAGATCTATCTTGAAAATAACTATACAAATTACAAATTACCTCATCCTTGAGTCCCTAAAAGAGGTTTTCACCCTTAGATACATCATTTTTTTTACCTTCTTAGGCTCTAACACTACCACAAAGTGGTTTTCGTGATCAGAATACCTGTTATTTTTCAAATTTATTTTTATTTTATGACTAATGTACTTGATATGTGTCTCAGTCATGTTTATTATTGGTTCATTGGTGGAAGAAAATATGGGCTCAATAGCATTGAGGAAGCAAGCTATTTAATAGTCATTTTGGAAAGAAGGTAATATAGGCTGCTGGTTCTTTTGCAACCAATCAATAAGGTTAGGGTACATGAGTGGAAGGGAAGTGGAAATTTCCAAAGCATGCATATAGGGGATGTCATCTCTTGTGACAAGATGTTTAGAGTCTATAAGCTCTCCCTTGAAATTACCTAGATCCATCTGATTCCTAGCATGGTTAACTTTATCAATGAAAGAAGCATATAAGTTTGTCTTATCAGGGCCTATGGGTGACTCGTCGACCACTTTAGTTTGGTTAGCACAAGTATGCACCACATATATTCCTAAGTCTAGTGATTCAAATGAGAGAGAATCCAATTCATATTCTTGTGAGTCAATACTATGTCCTCTTTGTAACAATCGTGCCATGTTCTTGTAAATACATTCTCTATTAGGATCTTCAACATGTGACTCATCATTTTTTTGTGATGTAGAATCTTCATCATCATGTTCCAATGAAGGTACTTCTTCATTCCAAAGGATGGAAGTAGAGGGGAAAAGGTTTTCCCTATCTTGGCTAAAAGTATGAGTAGTCACAATCTATTCTTCAAATTCACTAGAATTATCAGGAGATGGGTCACAAATAGGTATCTGATTAGAACATCTCAATCCAGTATTATCCTTATATTTCCTTCCAATTGTGTGACTCATAGGTTCAAAAAGAGCATGTTTCTTATTTTTCAAAGGACTATGACCTGGGTAACCCATCCTAGCTAGGAATTCATATCCCTTTCCCTATCTTTTGGGAGAGAATTCTAAAGTTTGTACAACTTCCTTTTCTATATACATCCATTCTCTAAAAGTGTGTTCTTATTTTTCATCTTTTAGGGGTACTAAGGTTTGGACAAAGGTCCCATAACATGTCATAACAAAATTTGAAGGCTTCTTATCCTCTAAAGGTTTTCCATAAGAATTAGGGGAGACTGGGAATGTAGCAATGTAATCTAGTTGATATTCCCACATTCCAATATTTAGCATTTTTATCTTCTTATGAAAATCAACAAGAGTAGTCTTAGTTTCATCAGTAGATTTATTTTGTGATACTAAGGATTTAGTAGTAATTATATTGATATACATAGAATTATCACATCAAATGGAAATCCCAGTATCGTTGAAAGGAAACTTTATACACTGATGGTAGGTAGAGGGAACAACTTGCATATCATGGATCCATGGTCTCCCTATAAATATGTTTTACAGAAGGGGAATATCAAGAACTTGAAATACTACATCTTTTCTACTAGACCAACCCGCATAGGTAACATAATCAATCCTTTGGAAGAACTTTCAACTTCTTCATAGGCTCAAATAATAATCTTCTTCCTTGGATCAATGGTGAAATCTAACAATCCCAACTGCATAATCACACTTGAAGAAAAAATATTCAACCGAGCGTCATTATCTATTAGCATGCATTTGACTTGGGTTTGGTAGATTTGGATTTCAATATGTAAGGCAAGATTATGGGGATGACTTAGAATTGTCATCTTCTTCAGAAAATGAAAGGTAATGCGAAGAAACAATGTAATTAACCATGGTCTGAAATTGATCAGTATCAATGTCTTTGGGTACATTTGTTGTTTTTAAATATTTCTCTAATATCTCCTTGTGTATAGATGACAATTATAGAAACTCAAAGATTGAAATCTAGGCTGGAGTATGCTGAAGTTGATCTACTAGATTGTAGTTTGGCTTACTAGAGGTAGAGGCTTTCTCGGAAGAGGATGCCACTTTCTTAGGATTAGATTTCTTGGAAGAATTAGGACCTTTGAGAATAACCTTGGGTTGAATCCTAGTGACAACATTTAAAATTTACCTATGTGAAGAGGAGTGGACACCTCTGAGCATGATCATGTGGTTACACTCATTTTAAGATTGGAACTATGTGGAAGAACCAACACCTCACAAGAGAAACTTAGGTGTCTCATCAATATTTGTATCATAGTTGGGTCCATTAGGTCTCACCATATTAATTTTTTCATTCATAGGTTCAAGCATATTGATAGTGTTGTCATTTTTTGTTTAATTATATTTTATCTTAGCTCCTTCATCTTTCTTTGATCTTTCTCATTTTTCATAATTAGGGAATGGTTCTTTAAAGGACTTATGATCATAATTCTCAATAAGACTATCCACTATAAATTTCCCATCCTTCATAAGACCTTGAATGACATGTTACAACTTTATTCAATTGTCAGTCTTGTGTCCATTTCTCTTATGATACTCACAATAATGATTGCCATTCTACCACTTAGGTTTCACCCTTGGCTCAGACAATTTACCATATTCAGGTAGTGTGATAATCTTGTTGGAAAGTAAATTCTTAAGTATCACATCATATGAATCTCCCAAGGGAGTAAAATCATCTTTAGGCTTAGGTTCCCATGAAGATTTTGCCTTATTTGAATCATTGGATCTTGTTTCTTCCCATTGTTTGGTTGTTAGGATAGCACTAGCCATGTTTAAAATAGGCTCTTTAGGCTTATACTCATCAACAATAACATCATTTACCACATGATTATTCTTATTCCAAGGATTATTCTTGTCTTTTTTATATCAATTAACATTTGTGGACTTATCCTTTCTCAATGTGATCTCACCCTTTTTGACCAAAACATCCTCTATTTGGAAATCACTTTCAATCATATAATTATAGATGAAAAATACTTTCTTTATAATATCATAATATAACTCAGGTACAAGGTTATTAACAAAGACATAAATCTTTTAGTTCTCTAGTAGTTGTTGTGGGTACCTTGAATCTAACTTTCTCCATGTTTGCAACAATGTAACAAAAGGTTCACCTTGTTTTTGTTTAATGTTGCATAGGTCAAGCATTGTCACAAGGTTCTGAATATTATAAGAGTATTGTTCGAAAAACCTTTGCACTAACTCATCAAAATAATTGAGTAGATGTGTGATTTTTGTGAACCAATCCATGGCTTGGCCATTTAGAATGCTACGAAATAGTCTCAAAAGATAAGTTTCATCATGCATAAAGTTCATACTCAAAGCATAGAATTCTTGGACAGGGTCATGTGGATCCTCATTTCCATCATACTTGTCATACTTAGGAATCTGGAGTGCAAATAGATTCCATATAAAATTATGACTTAGGTTTCTCCTTTCCCCTTTTTAAGTTTGACATTTCATTTTTTGAATTTTGTATTCCCTTGATGGAAACTTACAAAGGTGAGGGTTTTCTTCTTTGAATAAATCCATCAACATCAAATTCATGAGGGAGTTTCAGCCCTTTAGAAGGAAAGTGTATTAAATATTGATCACCATTTTGTTCCAATGATTTTAACATCAGTCTTTGATAATGGTCATCTTTTTGAAAGTTTAGGAGCTCTTCTTTAGTAATCTCATGCTCTATGTTGTTTCCATGTTGAGAGTTAGACCTATAATTTGAAGATCTTACAGGTGAATCAAATCTATTATGTTGTGGCCTTGGGGGATATCTTGGAGGTGTATTATTCCCATGATCTCCAAGTAAATTGGTATTGAATTTTTTATCCAAATGGGTTTCTTGTTCCTTCATGTAATCCTTTCTTTCTAAATCCATTTTTCATAACCTTTAATTGTTTTCAAAGATATCATTCAATTGCTTGTTATGATCTTTTCTAGACATGGTGAGAGATAAACTATTTTCAGATCTTGATGAGACAAGAGGTGTCTTGTAGGTGCTATGAAAGGTTCTTCCAAAAGGATCAAACCAAAATTTGGTACTATCCTCCTCTTTGTCAAAGGTAACTTAAGGTTCTTTTTCTTGATGATGTTGATGCCTAGTAGGAAAAGGTCATTTGCAAAGCTAATTGGAGGTTTATTTCCTTGGTCAATATAATATCTAGTTGTTACTAACATGAATGAGAATGTAAAGAGATAATTAATATGACACAAGGCAACTTTATGTCAACCCTAGAAGAGCAAAGAGTTCACTTGTCAAAATTAAAAGAGAGTAACATAAGATCAAGATGACTTACCATTAGTGCCCAAGCTACGGGTAAGATCCCTGTGTATGAAACTTATGACTTAAGTCAAGAGATAATGTCAAGATAAGGATAAAGATAGTCAAAAGAGATATACAAGCGAATAAATTTACTAAGAAAAAAAGTAACGAAGGTATCTAGGAGATCCTTTTCAGCTAGAACAAGTCCCTAACCTTCTAGTCTCAGACCAAGGGGCCATAAATAGTCAAGTATAAGCTTCCTAAACTAGCTTAGAGAAAATTGAAGGACAAACCCACTCGGATAAAAAAAGTACTACTGACCTCAAAAAACTAGATGATAGTCGTGTGGTATTTCCCACTATTGCAAGCGAGATTGAGACAAAAAACATAAAACACCAATTTTTTTTTACTCAAAAACCTTGTTTTGACCAATTAGAAATTTGTGACAGAAAGAAATTTTAGTTGTAAAAGAAATTTTGGACTCCAAAATCAATTTTTCAAAGAAAATGTGACACATAAAGTAGTCTTCAAACAATTAAGCAAGGGACAAAGAAACCTTGCATGATATAAGCATTTGTGATATCTCAATGAAAAAACCCTATAAATAGTATCCTCATGTGTATGTTCAAATGATTTCCATGGGTCTTAACTTGATCAAAGACACTTCAAACATAGATATCTAAGGATAATTTGGTTTAGTATCAAAATATTTTCCCGCACTTGATATTCCTGCACCTCACACAAAAGTGATGTTGGATTTTTCCAAGACTATGCATGTTGCAGGTTTTGAAAAGAGGCTCAATGATCAAATCACATAGACTCCCTCATGCCACACTCATGTCTTAGCTCACCTTGGGGAATACATATGGTGAGTGTAAAAGCTTCAGGTGATCTAGGTAATCCACTTGGATCGATCCTTGCACAAAGATTATGATACTTTTGCAAGTGATTCAGGTAGCTTCTATCTAAAACTGTCTAGTAAGGACATTCATTCATGACTATCTCCTGTAGTTTTGCAAGTTAAATTGAGGCCTATATCCCTAAAATAACTCAAAATTCATAGTCTTGTAATAAATATTCAGACCTCTCATCCCTATACAAGTTGGATTTACTCCCCTTGCAATCTTGTAAACAAGATTGAGACTAAAAATGTTCCTATAAGTGCCTAGTCAAGTGTAGTATTTATTAAAAAGATTGAGGAAACTAGGACCTACACATGAAGAGACATTAGAAGAATATATATCCAAATCTTCCCTCTCTTTATATTGAAGGAATATTTTGATTATAGTGGGGCGTAGTAGTCAGGTTTTCTTGTTCCCTACTTGGGTCATTCCCAAAATATTTCTCTCTTGGCAGGCCCTCTAAAGGTAAATGCAGGAAAAGTAAATGGATAGCTAGTGGAGGTTAAGATATCTAATTTTCCCTATGGAAAAGAGAATACTATCCTACTCCATAGTGTCTCCCAAACACATCAAGCACATGTTCATTTACCCTAGATTCATTTCTAAGTGATGAATCAAGTAGGTCTAGATTTCTTATTAACTCCAAATAGATAAGATCACACTCTCCTACTACTCAACTAACCAAAATAAATGAGCCTTCCTAATTAATCTAGGTGCCTACAAAAATGAATAACCAAAGACACAATATTTTTTTGTATTTCCAAGGCAACCTTCAAAACAAATGATGTGAGTATTTTTTGTAAGAAATGATAAGAAAGAGCAAAAAGATCTTGTTTAATCTAATGAGAAAAGTGTGAGGAAATGCATACCATGAAATAACCAAGTCTAGAAGCATGCACCATACAATATGAGACAATATTTTTGAAGGGGGAAAAGCATAAAAAAAACCCCGTGATATTATTAAGAATGGGCCAAAAAAATCCTAAGAGAGAGAGAGGAAGAGAATGAGAGAAAAATGCTCATACAATACTTCAAGAGAATGAGAAAAACTAAGTGTTGCAAGTGAATGAGAGAATGAATGAGAAAGAGAAAAGAAGCATCTCTTATGTAGAGATGAGAAGAAAGGAGTTGCATGTAACTCCCATG
>MU224754.1:5131787-5148068 GCA_018584345.1 Thuja plicata
ATACTCTCTCAATAGTCTCCAAATGGAGTGCTTCAAAATATGGTAGCTCCTCCACCTGTACACTCAAAACAAAGATTAAACCAACCTGCTCTGATACCATGTAAGAAATGATAAGAAAGAGCAAAAAGATCTTGTTTAATCTAATGAGCAAAGTGTGAGGAAATGCATACCATGAAATAACCAAGTCTAGAAGCATGCACCATACAATATGAGACAATATTTTTGAAGGGGGAAAAGCATAAAAAAAACCCCGATGATATTATTAAGAATGGGCCAAAAAAAGCCTAAGAAAGAGAGGAAGAGAATGAGAGCAAAATGATCATACAATACTTCAAGAGAATGAGAAAAACTAAGTGTTGCAAGTGAATGAGAGAATGAATGAGAAAGAGAAAAGAAGCATCTCTTATGTAGAGATGAGAAGAAAGGAGTTGCATGTAACTCCCATGTACATGTGAGCCACATTCATAATGTGTGTGCCACTTGTGCTATTTCCTCTTAAGGAGGAATCTAGAAATAAAAGAAATTACAAATAAATATTATGTCCTCACACATGGACAAGAGGAAATGTGTTCATGTAGGGATTCTATAGGAATCTCCTACTTACATAATAAATAAACTAAACTACCTTGGTTTATAATATATTTCACCAAGGAAAGATTACATATTCTAACAGTTTTAGATTTTTCAACTCTTCAACAATGTCCTGCAAAGCAAATGGATTAGTAGTATTAATGCTTTTGTCTTGGCCAAAATTTATGCAAAACCACTACTAGAAGACAAAAAAAATGATCAAAACCCTGCAATAAAACCTAATTAGCATCCCTAGAATTCAAGGTGCAATGAAATGAAGTTGGAAAGAAAGTACAAGTTCGTCACATTGTTTTTTTTCCTATGACCTAGTCAATAAGATCTGATTTGTTTGCTCTAATTTCAGCTCCAAAATAAAAATTCAAAGAAGAGACCCCTACTGAAAATCTGAGAGCTTTCAAAAAATGTAATAATTTTAGAAAAATACCTTAATTTTAGAATTTCTAGAGCTTTCCAAATATGTAATATTTTCAAAAAAAATATGTTGATTTGCGACCATAAACCAATTTTCATGAAAAATCATAAAAATATTATAACTCACAGAAAAATGATCCAAAAAATGTGATTTTTGGAATGGGACACATTTGAACCATCCTTAACCTACAGTACACTTTTTAGGCCCAAAATCCAAGCTGTTTGTGATATATGATCAAATCTTTCAAATAACCCTAGGATTTTGTTTTCAACTCAACCTGCACAAGGGTTAGCCTTGGAAACTTCAATAAAACTACCATGTAAAGATTAAATAATCCAAAAATGTGAATAAAATCAAGGAAAATTAGGGGCATCAAGCCCATGGTGGGCACAAAAAAATGTGTTATCAAAATGACACACTTCTATAAACTATTACACTTGAAAGAATCCATAAAGAAGGAAGTCCCCAGAAGTGGCTTATAGCTTCCTATCTATGACATTCAAGAATCTAAGACAGTGTGAATGGTGGATCTCAAATGAACCTTAAGAAAAGACCCTTGTAAGGTGCACCATAGAATGGAATATTCAAATGATGATGCAAATGAGAGATAATCTAAGATAAAATGCAAGAACTAATCTATGTTGAAAATGCAATAAAAAGGAAAGAAAAGCTAATCTAGCAAGATTACAATACCTCCTAGTTAAGCTATGTGATCTAAGATTAAATGCAATAAGGAAATAATAATCTAGAATGCAAGAGTGCTCAAGAATGATCTAAGAATACAAGTAAACAAAGTGACAACATAACAATAACATGAGTGAGTAATCTATTATCCCTTTGTTTTCAAGAGTGAGGAGAGAGCCTCCTTTTGAGTGGCTAATATTAAAGGTTAGGTAGGGTTTTGTTGGGAGTGAAGGAGATTAATAGGTAAAATAAATGAGTGGATAGAATTAAGAGGAAAAAGGAGATTCCACTCATTTTGAAAGTGTGCATTCAATGTGGAGACAAAAAGTCTTTTTATTTTTATTTTAAATTAGGAAATTCCTTTTTCATGTGCACACATAGGATAATGCAGATTTTATTATTTAATTAAAACATTTTTCATTTAATTAAAAGGGAGCATGTTCTCTTAATTAAATAAATCTCAGGAAAAAGTGGTCAAACTTTAGGATATAATCAAATAAATGATTAAGTAATGATTTGATCAAGAAAATAAGAGATTGAATAAATATAGAAAATTGATTAAGTACAAGATATAGTCTAGTATTTAAATTTTCATGTTTAGAGAGGGGTTCATAGTCTACTAGACCATTTTTGGGTTATTACGCTAGCAATTAGGGCCACAATTTCATTTAACTTTATTTCTTATCCCTGTATCTTTTCCCAATCATCATCATATTCACCAAGCTCTTCTCGCAAGTCACTTCTGCTGGTACTTGCAGTCCCTGATAAAGTCTTTTTATTATTATGCATAGTCACCTTGAATTATGTCTCAACCTTAGGTAATGAATTTCCCATCTATGTGGACTCAAAAGTAGTTAATTTTGCAATCAACATCTCTCTATTGAAGTTTGTTGTCAAAGGTATGATCTCCTCTATAGCTTGCACTTTAGTTTTGTAAATAGGTGTCAAATATCTAAGAATTTTTTTGATCACTTCATCTTCATTGTATCTGCATCCAGAGTTTCTAATGCCAATAAAAACATTTGTAACTCTATAAATATGCTCTAATATTCTCATCATCTTTCATTTTCATATTTTCCATCCTTGTCTTCTAGTTTTGCAATTTTGCCTTCTTAGTAAACTTATCTCCTTCATATAGGGCTTCCAATCTTGACCAAATTTTATTTGCAGACTCCAAATCTTTAACCTCTATGAATTCACCTTCAAAGAGAACTCTAATCAGTGCTTCTCTTGCAACTATGTTATAAGAAAACAACTTTTTTTCATCATTAGTAGCTTGATCTAGTTTATCTTCAATTTTGACTGTCTCATTTTTCTTTGTAATCATCCAATAGTCAATTCCCAAACATAGAAAATGTGTTCTCATTTTGTTCTTGAAAAATTCAAACTTTTTAGGATAAAACTTCAGACTATCCTTCCTATAGTATGCCATTTTTAGTATCACCTCAAGCTATTAATATTTCTCTCTAAGGACTAGATGCTCTGATACTAATTATTAGGAATGATAGTTCACCAACACAAATCAGAGGAGGGGGGGTGAATGAGTTGTGAGATAGATTATTAAATATTAAACATTATAAACCAAAACTTTAATCCAAATGATAACACAGTAAATGCAACACCATAACACAATCCTTTATTGTCGAGGAAACCCTATTAAAGGTAAAACCCTAGTGGGAATTAGCACCCATGAATAGTGCACTAAGAGTATAGTATCCCTAATAAAATATTTATCCATGTTAGGAGCCTATTAATGCATTATAGAACATAGTCTCTATTAAAGGATACACCCTACTGATGACATGAAACTAATTTAATGTTTGAAGATATTAAGTTGATCACCAAAATGCAAAAAGATAATGCAAGACATTAAATCAATTAATGGATTGTATTGTCATTGATGTCAACTTGATATAATCTAATCGGTTATAATCAAAGTGTCAAAGACTTTAGAGAATCAGAGAGGGAAATATTATGCTTTTAGTAATGCATAATAGACAAGCATTCACCAAGTGACTTCAAACACCAATGGCTAGTGGAAACCGAAGGACAGAGATAATTGAGAGATAAGTCATAGTGATGCTCGAGCAAAGAAACTGATAAGCATTACCCACGGGCCAAATCACAAGCATAACCGATGGACATAATTATCATATTAACCAATGGACAGACAAGCCTGAAGGAAAGACAACCCCAATAGAAAGACAACACTGACACAGAAGCTCAAGGAGAACTAGAGTGTTGACCGAAGCTATCAAAGTGTTAAAACACCGAAGTTAACTGGAGTTCAGAAATGACAAAATAGTTAGCTAGCAGAGCTAAAGATACACTTAACTGGTTGTTATCATTGTTTTCATCGACAAGATAAAGCCAGATATAAGTAAAATATTTAAATCTTCTTTATCCAGTTGGAAAGAATATTTCTATGAGATAAAATAAGAGTTATGCTTTAAATCAAGATTGGCTAAGATTGTGGATCATGCCAAGAATAAGAAAATTGATAAGTGAGAAATGGTGATACTTGTTAGAATGAATTTAGAATAACTGAGAGGGGAGGGGTGAATCAGTTATCCTTAGGTCTAGATGTAGCAAATAAAAAATTTATGTATTTCAGATCTACTCAGTATTAGTAGTATAAGTCAACAACTTTAATCATGCAGTTTACTATCTATTGAAATTAGCTTGTAGAAACATAGCAGTAAAACAAACCATAAGCATTCATACAAGTTGACACAAGTATTTAATGCGGAAACCCAATATGGGAAAAACCACCAGTAACATGCTACCAAGTTTTCACTCTTCTGAAGTGAGCTCTGTGAGGAGCCAACCATGTTAAAGGTTACAATAACACACTGTTAGGTGTGACCTGGCTAAAGGATTTAATCACCCTGTCAAGATTGGCCTTGTTAGAGGACTTAGAACATTCCACCTGAATGTCACCTTGTTAGAGGATTTATAAAAATGACTGTTAGGTCAACCTCGTTAAAGGATTTAACTAATACAATGGTTAGAAAGTAATCATCAGTTGTGATCTGATACATACAACTTACTTCGCAAATTTAGATCCAATTACAGCTCTGATGTTAACTTACTAGATAGCCTACATTGTCAATTCAACCTTCTAATCTACTTTGAAATCCATCAAGAAATCACACATGCAACTCTCTGCTTCTGTATTCATCCTTCTCTGCTAGATCATGCCAAATATTAAATCAACTATGCAACCCTCATACATACATGTACTTCCACATTCAGTAGCACACTTTAGCATGCTAAATGAATAACCCCTTGACGTTATCATATACCACTCTGTCTAGGTTAGATAAATCTTTTTCCACTTAAACAAGATCATAGATCTTAGGTTAGGTCAGATCCAATGGATCATTCCATTTTTGTATTACATTTACTTCTCCAAAGTAGTCTCTAATTAAATCTTGAAACCATGCATTAATTATGGTTAACCATACATTAAATGACGTGGATCAATCTTTAATTATCATGACATATCCCAATAAAATTAAGTAAGTTGGCCAGAGATCTCAAATCTCATCATTAATCCAATTACTGTTAGTTGGCCAAGATCATTGTTTCCACTCAGCAATTTCACTAGTGCTCGATATTGAACAACTTTTCTCGTCACAAGCAACTTTTCTCGGCACAAGCAACTTTTCTTGGCACAAAATAGCCATAAAAACTTTCTTTGAAAGATAAACAACTAATTACTTTGCCAGAGTACCAATTGATCAAGTACCCTTTTAATTTCCTTAACTCAACCATTCACTTGGTCTTCTTGTTAAATCTTGTTCATCATCAGTAGATATGGTACTCAAACAAATAACAATAGTCTCACCTGTTAAGGTTTGACAGCAATGAAAAAATAACAATTGCTTGTATTGTCACTTTCCAACAATCTCTCTCTTTGGCATTGATGGTAACACAAAATATTAAAATAATGATTTAACAAGCATAGTTACCAACCAATCCAAAAATTCACCTGTGTTCCTTGATATGAACGAATCTTCATTAATGTCTTTAGCTTCATTCTGATTCTTATCTATAAAACATTTCTCCCTTTGTGTCTATAATTACACTGTAATCATCTATGTCTAATCATCTGTAGACTCCCTCTAAGTAGATAATCACTTCAATGTTTTAAATAGTAACTTCTACCTCTATTTAATCTTTCCCTCTTGGTAATCTCTTCTAGTAAATCTCTTCCTCTTTTTCCTTTATGTAACTTCTTTCCCTCTTTATAGGTAATCTCTCCCTCTTTGACAAAAATGCCAAAGACATCAAAATCATTATCAAGTAGATATTCAATATCATGTTGATCTTGTCATCTTAATTATGACTGATTTTCTTTTCTGTCCTTGTCCAACTTCACAACTTTAGCCAGCATCCTAAAGTGTGACTAACTATCCATCAATGTGTCAAGTATTCTGAATGTAATATTTGATGCAACTGTACCATTCAAAATTTAATTAGCCTCAGTTAGGGGAATCACCCCCATTTTACCTCGCAGATACTCATGAGCATCCTTGGGTAGTGCTTTTGTGAATATTTCTGCTAATTGTTCTTTAGTGTTCACATAATCCAGTCTTACTTCTTTATTCTAAACTAGCTCCCTCAACTAATGATACTTGATAGCTATATGCTATACCTTTGAGTGCATAACAAGATTTTTAGAAATATTAATGGCACTCATGTTATCACAATATATGAAAATTGGGTCAGTGATTTCTTCCTTCATACCTTTCAGTAGTATCTTCAACCACACAATGTTAGAACAATTGACTGTTGTTGCCACATACTCAGCTTCAGCTGTAGATTGTGAGGTGCATTTTTGTTTCTTGGTTGCCCATGAGATCAATCTTTTTCCTAAAAGAAATGCTCCACCCGTAGTTCTTTTTTTGTCATCAACATTTCCAGCCCAATCAGAGTCAGTGTAAAATCTGAGTTCAAACTTGTCATTCTTCTTGTAGTATAGACCATAGTTATTAGTTCCTTTCAAATATCTTAGAATCCTTTTTACTGCCATCATGTGAGTTTCCTTTGGGTTAGCAGAAAACCTTGCAACAATTCCAAAAACTAAGGCAATGTCAGGTCTACTGTATACAACATATTGTAGTTTACAAATCATTGATCTGTAGAGTGTTTGGTTTACTTCTTTTGTGTCATCATATTTTGTCAACTTATGTCTAGTAGCCATGGGTATACTCACTGGTTTAGACTCTTCCATTCCAAAAGTTTTTAGTATCTCCTTGATATATTTAGATTGACTGACATAGATACCATTCTTCATTTGATAAATTTGTAAGCCAACAAAGAATTTTATTTCACCAAACATAGACATCTCAAACTCAGTTTGCATGTCTATTGCAAATTTTTGGCATAACACATCTTGTCCACTAAATATGATGTCATCTACAAAAAATGTAGCTAATAATGTACCTTTTCTTTGCTCTATCTTCAAGTATAGGTTTCTATTGTCATTGGTTCTTGCAAATCTAATCTTGATTAGATAACTATCCAATCTCTCATACCATTCTCTTGGCGCTTGCTTCAGTCCATATAATTCTTTGTGCAATCTACAAACCATATTCCTTTTGTTTGGGTCAACAAAACCATCATCTTTCTCAATATACACTTCTTCTTCCAAGATACCATTGAGAAATGTAGATTTCACATCCATCTGATAAACTTTGAATCCTTTATAGGCTGCATATGCAAGTAAGGTTCTGACTCCTTCCAATCTTGCAATTGGGGTGAATGTTTCACCATAGTCAATTCATTCCTCCTGTGCATAACCCTTACATACCAGTCTAGCTCAATTTCTTGTCACATCTCCATGTTCATTTATCTTATTTTTTAATACCCACTTTATATCAATTACATTTTTATCCTTCAGCCTAGGTACAAGTATCCAAGTCTTGTTCTTCTCAATCTATTCAATTTCCTCATTCATTGCCTGTATCCAATCTTCATTTTCTAAAGCATCTTTCACTGTTTTGGGCTCAAATTTACATAATAGACATGTGTCATTTTTTAACTTACTTTGTGTCATAATAGAAGAATCCTTTGATCCAATGATTTGATCAGAATTGTGATTTCTGCTCACATATTTTGCTAGAGTAGGCTCAGTCCTTGCTATAGGTTCATTGTTTGTATTTAGTTCTGGTTGATTCTGTGACTCGCCATCTCCATCAAATAGCTTGGCATTCACTTGTTGTTGCTCGGCAACTCCACTCTATGACTCAGTAGGTGGATGCTGTTTCTTAGCAGTAGTCTCAGGTAGTGAATTAGAATCTTCCTCATCCAGATATACAAATGATCTGTAGCTTTCAAGCTCTTGTGTACTTTTAGCTTTATTTCTTTCTGCAAACTCATCAATTCTTACATTTGCACTTTCAACAATTTTGTTAGTATTAGAATTCAAACATTTGTATGCTTTTCTTTTCATTAAATAACCAAGGAATATGCCTTCTTCACCTTTAGCATCAAGTTTTCCATTTCTATTGTCCATCAGTATAAAACATTTTCTTCCAAATACTTTAAAATACTTTACACGAGATGCATAACCATACCAAAGTTTGTAAGGTATAGCATTTGTACCTTTCTTGACTTTAACTCTATTTAGGGTATAGACTACAGTACTTACAACTTCTTTCCAATATTTTTTTGTAACATTCTTCTCCATCATTAGTGTTCTTGTACAGTCCATGATAGATCTATTCCTTCATTCAACAATACCATTTTGTGGAGGAAAGCTGAGTGTGGACATCTTTTTCTTTATACCTTGGTCATTGTAGAACTTGTTAAACTCATTAGAAATAAACTCTCCACCTCTGTCAGATCTTAATCATTTCAAACTTTTTCCTGTTTCCTTTTCAACTTTAGCTAAGTACCATTTAAATAACTAGAATGTATCATATTTTTCCTTGAGAAATATTATAGTCATCATCCTTGAATAATCATCAACAAATAGAATAAAGTATCTAGCACCACAATAGCTTCTTTCTCCAATGGGACCAAAGAGATCAGTATGGACCAATTCCAGAATTTCTTTTGATATATGTGTTTTACTCTTGAAACTAGACTTAGTCATCTTTCCTAGTTGACATTGTTTACACATAGCATTCTCAGGTTTCTTTAACTTAGGTAGCACTCTAAATTTTTTCAATTTACTTATGCTTACCAAGTTATCAAAGTTCACATGACACAACCTCTTATGACATAACCAAACATCATTGTATTATGCAAACAAACATGTTTCTTTAGATAAATCCAGATAAAATAAGTTACCTTTAGTCTGATCACCACTTCCAACTAATTCTCCAGTAGAATCATAGATCTTTTCTTTTCTGTGATGGAATTCAACTTTGTAACCAGAAGTGTTCAACTGTGCAACACTCAACAAATTATATTTAAGATCATCAACCCAATACACATTATCACATCTAATTTTTTCAATCAAGTTAATCAATCCTTTACCTTTGATAAAACATGGTGCATCATAACCAAATTTTACATATCCTCCGTTGCATTGGTTTAGGGTTTCAAACTTACCTTTATCACCAGTCATATGATGGGAACAACCACTGTCAATGATCCAAGGATACCTTTTACTCATATAAGAGATTAATGCAATTTTATCATCATCATCAAAATTTTCTTTCATTGCAACATAAACAACGTCTATATCATTGTCATCAGAATTGCCAGTATCATTGTCAGAAGTTTCTTCAACAATATAAAAAGATTTCTTACCTTTGTCTTTGTAATCCTTATATTTCCTGAAGTCTCAGTCATCCTTTCTATCTTTGTATTCCTTGTATTTTTAGTCCTTTCTTTCATCTTTCTCATTCTTATCAGGACATCTAGCAGCTATATGACCAACTTTATTGCATGAAAAACAAATAATAGGAAGTTTACCTTTGTATTTTCCTTTTCCTCTGGATAGGCTTTTTGCCATAAGTGCTTCAAGCTCTTCAAGATCATCATCAGTAGTGTCACTATCAGTGTTCACATGTTTCTTTTCTTTTTTAGAATTATTGAGAACCAACTGTGATCTAAAAGAAGAATCAATCCCTTGTGGATTATAGTTATCATAATTTAACATTTCAAATACAATGAGTCTGCCTATCAGATTTTTTAGATTCAGATTATTGCTAGGAGTACATCTCAGTTCTTGAATTGTAAAAACTCTGATAGCATATATAGGAAGTAAAGTTCTCAGTACCTTTCTCATAATAGTGTTCTCATTGATTGTTCCATTAGCTCCTCTCATGGCATTCACAACTTCTTTTACTCTACCACAATACTAATTAACATTTTCTCCTTCTTGCATTTTCATCTCATCAAAATTACCTCTTAGACTTTCTGATTTAGCTCTCAGCACATTTATGTCTCCAACATAGATAGTTGTAATTTTGTCCCACATTTCCTTTGCATTTGTGCAGCTCTTTATATAATCAAATTTTGAATAGTTCAATGAGGAGCCGATCTTTGACATTGCTTGATTGTGTTCTTGCTTTTCTTTTAGTTGTGCAGCTATTAGAGGAGTAGAAGGTGATACATAGTAATTTTCAATAAGTCACTTAGCATCATCTCCAATACCAGCCAAATTTAGTTTCATCAAACTCTACCATGGAGGGAAGTTATATTTGTTCAGCTTAGGAACCTCCTTCTTATACATCTCAATCTTTTCACTCCAAGTACCTTCAAACTATTTTCAGGAGACCAAGGCTCTGATACCAATTGTTAGAATGAATTTAGAATAACTAAGAGGGAAGGGGTGAATCAGTTATCCTCAGTGCTAGATGTAGCAAATAAAAACTTTCTGTATTTCAGATATACTCGGTAGTAGTAGCATAAGTCAACAACTTTAATCATGTAGTTTACTATCTATTGAAATTAGCTTGTAGAAAAATAATAGTAAAACAAACCATAAGCATTCATACAAGTTGACACAAGTATTTAACATCAAAACCCAATATGGGAAAAACCACCAGTAACATCCTACCAAGTTTTCACTCTTCTAAAGTGAGCTCTGTGAGGAGCCAACCCTATTAAAGATTAAAATAACACATTGTTAGGTGTGACCTAGTTAAAGGATTTAATCACCTTGTCAGGAGTGGCCTTGTTAGAGGACTTAGAACATTCCAGTTGAATGTCACCTTGTTAGAGGATTTATACAAATGAATGTTAGGTCAACCTTGTTAAAGGATTTAACTAATACAATGGTTAGAAAGTAATCAACAGTTGTGATCTGAATCATAAAACTTACTTTTCAAATTCAGATCCAATTACAGCTCTGATGTTAACTTACTGGATAGTGTACATTGTCAATTCAACCTTCTGATCCGCTTGGAAATCCATTAAGAAATTACACATGCAACTCTTTTCTTCTGTATTTATCCTTCTCTACTAGATCATTCGAAACAGTAAATCAACTATGCAACCCTCATAGATACATGTACTTCCACATTCAGTAGCACACTTCAGCATGCTAAATGAATAACCCCTTGAGGTTATAATTTACCTCTCTATCTAGGTCAGATAAATCTTTTGTCACTTAAACAAGATTGTAGATCTTAGGTTAGGTTAGATCCAACAGATCATTCCATCTTTGTATTAAATTTATGTCTCCAAAGTAGTCTCTATTTAAATCTTGAAACCATGCATTAATTACGATTACCCATACATTAAATGATGTGGATCAATCTTTAATTAACATTACATATTCCAATAAAATTAACTAAGTCAGCTAGAGATCTCAAATCTCATCATTAATCCAATTACTGTAAGTTGGCCAACATCGATATTTCCACTTGGCAATTTCACTAGTGCTCGGCATTGAACAACTTTTCTCATCACAAGCAACTTTTCTCAGCACAAGCAACTTTTCTTGGCACAAGCAACTTTGCTCAGCACAAAATAGTCAGAAAAACTATCTTTGAAAGATAAACAACTAATTACTTTGCCAGAGTACCAACTGATCGAGTACCCTTTTAATTGCCTTAACTCAACCATTCACTTGATCTTCTTTTTAAATCTTCTTCATCATTATTAGATATGGTACTCAAAAAGATAACAATAGTCTCACCGGTTAAGGTTTAACAGTAATGAAAAAATAACAATTGCTTGCATTGTCACTTTCCAACAATATCATTTCTATAAAGAGACAACCTAATTCATTATGAATTAAGGGGAGTGAATGAGAAAGAGGATGCTGGAGATAAACTGATGAAGAACAACTTCATATAGTCCTAATCGATCAAGCTAAGGAAAGAGATAAAAATTTCTGTAGATATCAAGCAACAGAGAAGCACAACATCATAGAGCAAAAAGAAGTGGAGCATAGGTATTGAAAAGAAATATTGATCAGAAAGGTATAATGAGCATACAATAGATCTTAAAAATCTGCAAGTCTAAGTTGTATATGTGGACAAATCATTTACTATTTTAGTTTAAGCATTGTTTCATAAAGTCTCTTTACCGAGCATGATTTAAAGATCCTTTCTATATTGAGATACATCCCAAGGAGTATCAAAAAGTTTGATCATGATGATAGCATGAGATGCCTGATACCATTTGAAAAACCAAAATATTTTGGACAAGGAAGGTAGCATAGAGATTCCTGATATCAAGTGACAAACTAATATATCAAGTCCTCTAACAAGGTCACACCTAATAGTGTGTTTGTAACATTTAACAGGGTTGGCTCTTCATTGAGCTCACTTTAGAAGAGTGAAAATTTTGGGTTAACAGTTCCAAGTGGTTTTCCTCTTAACAAGGTTTCCATGTTAAAAATCCATGTGTCAATGTGTTTATGAGTCATTACTTTAGTGTTTTGCATTACACATAACTATATCTAGATTGATCGGTATACACTAAGCAATTTACTATTTTTTGGTAAATGAAAGAGTGTTATTCAGTAAACATAAGAATAAGGTTTAAACAATGAACTGTGAGTAGTAGTTATTTGATAAGTTTATTTGAAGGCATACATCTTGTAGGACTGAAGATAACTAGAGGCTTAATATTGTGGTACAAATTTTTTGGGTTGATTAATTAGAATATTTTTGAGGCCCCCCTCTCAGTTATTTCTAACAATTGGTATCAGAGCTTGTGTGCTTAGAAAGGGAGTTTAATAGCTCAAACAAAAGATCATAAGATGAATAGATGAGATGTGCCCAAATTTAATAAAGACAACTTTGCATAATGGAAAAGAAGAATAAGACTCCACCTATTAGGTATTGGAAATGATGATGTTCAATACTTAGATACTGAATATGTGTTGACTACAGGACCTCACACTCTTGAGAAATTGAGAGAAAAGCATGAGCATAATTGCATGATGATAGAAATTTCTTCCTCACTCTTCAATGCTGAGTTTGAAGATGTCAAAACTTGCACCTCTGCTAAGCAAGTGTGGGATAAATTGAAGCTGGTACATAGAGGAGATGCTAATGTACTAAGAGCCAAGGCAAAAATCCTAAGAGGGAGGTTTGATGACCTAACGATGAAATAAGGATAAAATATCACTTAGCATAGCTGTAGAATCAAAGAGGTAGTCAATGCTATCCGAGGAGATGGAGGTGTACTTGAAGAGAAGATAGTGGTAAGTAAAATATTAAGAACCTTACTACCTGTATATGCTATTAGAGTATCTTCCATTCAAGAAATGAGACCAGTTGCAAACAATACAGTTACTCTAGATTGTCTGATTAGTAGACTGATTTCATTTGAGATGAATAACTTTGATAATAGTGTCTTACCATCTATAGAATCTGCATTCAAATCTTCTTTGAAAATAAGTGAGTCAAGTCATAGACACACTATGAGAAATGATAGTGAAAGTGATAATGACGATCAAGGAATTGATGAGATTGAAGCACTAATGGCAAGAAGATTACAGAGAGGCAAAGGGAGATATAAAGGTAAATTACCAGTTGTATGTTTTAATTGTAAAGAGATTGGACACTTTGCTGCAAGATGTCCAAAAAAAAGAAAAGATGATAGAATTAAAGATAGAACATATGAAAATAAGTTTGAAAATGGTGATAAAAAATATTACCATAGCAACTGACAACCTCAAAGAAGAGATACCCAAGAATACAAGGACAAAGGGAAGAAATCTTGTTGCTTAGCTAAGAATAGAGTTGATGACATTGACACTGAATTTGATGAAGACAATGAGATGGTATTTGTAGCCATGAAGGATGATTCAGATGATGAAGAAGAAAGGTATGCAGAAATTGCACTCATATCTAAGGTTAGTAAGAATGATGTCTGGGTCAGAGATAGTAGCGGCACTTACCAGATGATCAGTGATAAGCAAAATTTTGAAATTTTTGAATACTATAATGGTGGATTAGTAAGAATGGGTAATGCCACACCTTGTCCAGTTGATGGTAAAGGAATTGTAATGCTAGATAACTTGATCAAATGTGAAAATGCATAATGGGTAAAAAGACTGAATTATAATCAGTTAAGTGTTTCATAGCTGAACAATATAGGTCACCGAGTAGAATTTAAGAATGAGAAGGCAAAGATCTTCAATGAATCAGGAAGGTTGATCGAAAGTGGTGAGAAGACCAGAGGTAACCTATTCTATCTTGATGATGTAAACACTACTTGTTTAATGACTATAAATAAAGACATATGGTTGTGGAAAAAGAGATTATGTCATGTGAATTTTGACAACATGATAAAGATAAGCAATAAAAGGAATTTTAGAGGCTTACTAAGCATGTCAAAGCCCGAGCATATCATGTGAAAGAATTGTCAAAAACATAAGATGACAAAGTCTAGTTTCCAAAGTAAAGCCCATACATCTAATTTAATTCTAGAATTAGTCCATACTGATTTATGTGGACCCATGAGGACAAAGAGTTACTATGGAGATAGGTATTTCATTCTCTTTGTAGATGATTATTCGAGAATGATGACAATTATGTTCTTAAAAGATAAGTCAAAAGAATTCAATATGTTTAAATGGTATAAGGATATGGTAGAAAAACAAAGTGGTAAGGAATTGAAATGCTTAAGATCAGATAGAGGAGGGGAATTTATTTCAGATGAATTCACTAAATATTTCAATGAGAATGGAATTAAAAGTTATCTTTCTATACCAAGAACACCAAAGCAAAATGGGATTGCTGAAAGGAGAAATAGATCAATTGTTGACTGTGCAAGAATATTGATGATTGAGAAAAGCATCACACAAACTTTCTGGAGGGAAGTTGTCAGTACTGTATGTGTTAATTTTGGCCTTCTTAGTCAACCACACACTTCAACATAGTCCTTCTTCACCAGGTACACACAAGAATGAATATGAGATTATTCATCTTATCTACCTGCATGATTCAACCTGTTGCCTTCTATCCAAACGAGGTTTTCAAAATTGCTCTCGGGATGAGAGTCTCACAACCATGGACCAATCTAGGAACAAAGGATTTATCATAATGAATGCAATACAATGCAAGACTAAGCTAGGAATTGAAATATGCAAGATAATCTAAACATGATTACTAAATGTCATTATTCTAGAAATTGAAGTTATGCTATTGCAAAAATGAAGTTATTCTATATGAAGCATGACAATAATTCAGTATTCTAACAATGCAAAAGTGAATAAAATAGGAAGGGGTTGAAATGAAGAATGAGAGTTCTTTTATAGACTCAAAGGTTGTTCAGAATGGAAAGTTTCCTTTTTAGAATAAAACAGATAGAAAAGCCAGTTAAAAATAGAAAGCTTTATTGAAAAGAATTCAATAAATTGTTATCTCTCTGCTTTAATTGTTTTCTTTCTTTGATTTAATTGTTTTATTTGAATTTAATTGTTTTTCTCTCTTTAAAGCAGAATTAAAGATAAAATTCCAATTATGAACAGAAGAAAGCTTTTTGGGGACATTATCTAATTAATTAAATAAATATGACCTCATAATTGCTTTTTCTCAATTATCTGAATAATTAAATTCAATTATTGAAAATGAGGATATTTATTTAATAATTGAATATCATTTAATTCTTTTTTCATGTGTCTCAGCTAAAGAGGGTGAATTTAATTTAATTAAAGTGCTAGGACTTTATTAATTAAATTAATTCGATCATAAGGTTTGTTTAGCCAATAGATATTTAAGAATTAAACATAGTGTATGATTAATACAGATTTAGGATTTTCTGCATTTGACACTTACGTCAAGTAGAGTCAGTTAATTAAAAACTCAGAATTGCCTAGTACAATAGGACTTTGATGATTCAGAAGAATAACAAATGCAACAAAATTGGTTAGAGTTGCAAGATGCCAATTTTGGGGTGTTACATTTTTCCCCTCTTTGAATTGATGTGCGAGCAGCGCATTAATTCAAAGAATAGTTTGATGCCTGAAGCACATAAGAAAGGATTTTGAACACCCAGTTTTGACCATGAGGTATGAAAAACTAAACATGGTGCCAAGTGGTTGAAAAGCATGGAACACCCAATTTTGACTGTGAGGTACGAAAAACTGAACATGCCCCAAGTGATTGAAAAGCATGGAACACCCAGTTTTGACCGTGAGGTACGAAAAACTGAACATGCCCCAAGTG
>MU224754.1:5148118-5163095 GCA_018584345.1 Thuja plicata
AACATGCCCCAAGTGATTGAAAAGCATGGAACACCCAGTTTTGACCGTGAGGTACGAAAAACTGAACATGCCCCAAGTGATTGAAAAGCATGGAACACCCAGTTTTGACTGTGAGGTATGAAAAACTAAACATGCCCCAAGTGATTGAAAAGCATGGAACACCCAGTTTTGACCGTGAGGTATGAAAAATTGAACATGCCCCAAGTGATTGAAAAGCATGGAACACCCAGTTTTGACCCTGAGGTACGAAAAACTAAACATGCCCCAAGTGATTGAAAAGCATGGAACACCCAGTTTTGATTGTGAGGTATGAAAAACTGAACATGCCCCAAGTGATGAGGATTTTTTAAAATCAGATCAGATTGATTGAAATGGATTCAATGATGTAATCATCCTGCCCCCTCGGGAGTGAAATTGAAAGATGACACACCATAAGAGTGATGAAGAGAAAAAAATCACAGATAATTATTGAGGCAGAGATCGAGAAGAACTCAGACAGATTATGGAAGAATTCAGAAGATTCAGAATCGAATTATGAGTGATTTTGAGGTCTGGTTGACCAAGTGTGACTTAGGTTGACTAGAGTTGACTAGAGTTGACTTTTGAGAAAAAAAGTCAAAGATTGGAGAAAATGATGATATGATAAGAGTTTGACAAGAAAGTGACGTCAGAAAGGTGATTGCACAAGTGTCCGATCGCGTCGGTTCTAAAAATTTTAAAATGCGATTTTGAGCTATATAGAAGTGTTAGATTTCGATTTTGATCTCGAAAATGGATTCAGAGTGGTCAAATTAGGTAGTGGTGCCATTTTCGTGTAAAATAGAGCACTTGGAAAAATTAGGTCAAACCCTATATAAGGACAAAAGGGTCATTATCAAAATCATTTGAACCCTCTGACTTTGGAGAAAAGAGCTTTGAGAAGAAGACAAAATGGCAGTCCCCTTCAGCAACCACCGATTTGAGAGATCCAGGAGGCATAGCCGGCCCGCAGTGTATGGACCACCGGTAAGTAATCGATAAAACCTCTTTGTACTTCAAAATTTATGCAATTTTAGTCGATTTTTGTATGCTTTTCACGTTTTTAGGAAATAGGTCATGGGTTGTCGCGCGAAGTAGTTTCTTCGCGCGCCCCGTAAAAGAATATCGCGTAAAAAAACTCCTTTTTGCGTGACCCGATGCGAAGTTGCACGCATACGGGGACCCAATTTCATGTGACAAAGGCTTGTTGCAGGCATTTTTTCACACGAACTAGATAAAAAAGTCATGAGAAATAGAAATTTCACATGGAATAACATACTTTGTCGCGCGGAAGAGAATGTTTGTTCGCGTGAAATGACAATCTTTCACATCTGAAAAAGTCTGCGTCGCATCGAAAAGCTATTGCATCTATGTCATTAATGTCTGTAGGATGCTTTGAATGCTTTATTATTGCATTATGGTTTGATTATCATGGATTACTAATTGTGCACTGTTGTTCGTATGTCTTGCAGGTTGACTTCCTAGATATTGGATTCAGATCGCATCATCCAGCGATCAGTAGATTGATAGCGCAGCTAGATGATATAGAGACAGTGCATATTGCCACACTAGGCCTGAGCACATTATGTGATATACCCGAGATTCAGGTAAATCATAGTTTACTATGTGCATTGGTTGAGCATTTCCATTCAAAAATGAACACATTTCATCTAGCATAGGGGGAGATGATGATTACCCCTGAGAACATATATAGGATACTCAGGATACCATTTGTTAGTACCCAGGTGGAGTATGAGACATGACCCAAGGTGGGCACAACAGCATTGAGACAGGTCTTTTAGGATGACATGGTGATGGGCAGAGTGATTTCCTGGGAGGATCTGATTGGTTTGTATGGGGGTACCCATAGATTGGCCGTAGTATTAGCATGCTTCCTTGGGTGTTATTTGATGCCAGATCGTGGACAACAGGGTAGGATGCTTCAGTTGATGATAGCACGACCCTGACACTATGGATGGGGTCAGTGCATGCTGGCACATATGTATCACGAGATGCATGAGGTCATCTATAGAGAGGCAAAGAGCATGGAAGTAGGTGTGTTCGTGTTACAGTTATGGGCTTGGGATCATCTTCCCATTGCTAGGCCCATTTGCGAGGATATGAGACAGCCCTTGGAGCCATACATATGTAGATACAAGGGGATGGTTACTCAGCCTGCGCTGGGTAAGGTAGATCAGTGGAGAGCACAGTTGGATGATTTGACTGCCATTATATGGAGGCCATGGAGGATTACAGAGGCCTAGGATGACGCAGCTGAGCAACTGAGTCATATGTTCTGCACCTGTGCGATGATTGGTTGCACAATTACACTGATAGAGAGATTCCCACTGAGGTGGGTATGGCGACAGTTTGGTCACCCTCAGGACATTGCGCAGGACTACACCACATATGCGCAGTTTGCCGATGAGGTGAGGAGAGGTTGGGGGATGGCCTTGGATCAGGGGTGGATGATGATTGACATTAGGTCATTGGTCCTAGTGCAATGGGATTACCTTAGGGATGTGGTAGATGCTGGCGTCACCACCGAGTATAGAGAGCATTTTGTGACACATCCATTTCCAAGATATACAGATCCAGTGGGGGTGGCAGGTAGAGGACAGGTGGTGCAGCCACAGGTTGTATAGCCACAGGGGTAGCAAGGATAGATGCCTCTGCCATAGCAGGGTCCCCGACCTAGGATAGGACAGGTGGACATCCCTGCACGACAAATGGGAATGGATCCTGGAGCTGGTGGTAGTGGGAGCACCAGGCAGTCTCAGAGACAGACTACAGCATAGCTGTCGGAGCAGAAGAAGGTACATCCACAGGAGGAGGTGCAAGAGGATCCTATGCAGGAGGATCAGCTTGCGCAAGACATAGCATAGGAGGCAGGACCAGAGGCCGTGCAGGACCCACAGCGGTGGATGCGAGAGAGAGTGAGGTAGCTCACTAGACAGGTGGGAGACCTCACCATACAGGTGGCAGTCTGAGATGCTAGACTGATGGACAAAGACCAGGAAATCCAGGATCTCTAAGAGCAGCTCAGGGTGACACAGGAGGAGGTGCGGCACTAGATAGCATGGGCCACATATTACTTTGCATCATACATAGGTGCGGTGCCTGACAAGGCATCACAGGTAGCTAGGTTCTTGAGCTATGCGAGAGGATCAGAGGGAGCACAGGTGGTGCCACCTCTAGATAGGGCCCCACCTCCACCTCCTCCAAGTGATGAGGGAGAGGGCTAGAGTTGAGCTATTGTGATAGATGGATGGATCACAGAGTATATCTAATGCATTGGCATCACCATTTTGAGATAGATCATGCTCGAATAGCACCATTTTGTACTTGTAGCGACACATTGAGATATATATATGAGCTCGTCTTTGGTATCATTGCATATTGTATATTTTTTTTTATGAGATGTTTCCTATATGCTTAGATGATTTAGAATGTATGTAAATGTATGAAATGCACATGTATGTATGTAGATGTAATGATGAATGATGTATGTATATGAATGATTTATGTAAATGCAATGCATAGATGGATTATGAATTGTGAATATGAATATGTATATGGTACTAACATCTCATGCAGGACAACAAATGCTAACCAAAGAACCTGTGAAGAACTAAGAGTGAGGACAGAATTCCTATGCAGTCATGATGAAACTAGAATGATGAAGAAGAACTCCCCAGAAGAAAATGCAATGAAAAGGACACCGAATCATTGTCACAATGCAAGTCTAGAATGAAAATGCAATCTTATGCTAAATGCAAATATGAGAATGCAGTTCGAGGACATGGTTGTGAGACCCATCATATGTTTATCATCATTGAGCATTTTTTGGAACATCAAAGTCCATACAACCCTTACCAGTGTCACAATGAAATCATAAGGATATGAATATGACGTATCATCGAATGAAATGTAGGAGACGAACGTAAGCACCAGGGCACAAAAGCCAAGATGACCCGAACATTATTTCTAGTTAATGTTGAAAGAGTACACCAGTATCGAGGCATTCAAAGCCAAGATAACCATGAGTGTGATCATGCATAAACAAACATATCAATAATAAACAAACCAATAACAATTAGAGAAATAACAATCAAGGAGATAGTACCGACCTCACCATGGCATACAAATAAACAAGATCGAGGGATGTGAGGCTGTTCCACCTTATTGCGGGAGCTCTTATCACATACACCCTATTTATTGTACATTGCCAGATCATCAGGACTACACCATCAAGCAATAGACAAAGAAAATATCAATGAAATCCATAAGAATAGATAGCATACAAAGAAATATTCAATCATAGCTCAGCATGTTTCAATGTTTTGCGAATGTGTTCATGTTTAGAGGTGTTGAAAAACACAGTTGTGCTTGTGAGTGCATTGTATTTGAATGTTATTGATAGGTGTTTACGTTTGAGATATCTAATGTGTGTTAAAAAACACAGATGTGTCCAAAGATAGTGTTAAAAAACACTGTTTATGGTGGTGTTGAAAAACACCAATTTGTGTCAGTAGATAGTTGTCCTTGAGAAATGACAAGATTACTGACTCAGGTGTAAACCAAAGATGTGATGAAATGGGGGGCCCATGCCCCCAAGTAACGATGACTGACTTGAAGTATGTTGCAAGGACAAATTAGATTTGATTTCCCCCAAGCGTATGGTGCTAAATCAATGACAAGTTAGGAGGGTCTGCGAAGGAACCAAAGTGTCATGAAAGTGACCAAAAGATATGTACAAACTAAAGCATAAAATCATCAAGACTGAGTATCAATAGATAGAGTGTTTGAGTATAACTCCAACTGTGATGAAAGTGAGCAATCTTAGTAGAATAGCAATAGTAGGCAAATGCAGTGAGAACCACTAGTGACTGATGTGAGAGAGATGCTCAAAATGAAATGATCGTAAAACTAGACATCAGTAGGAAGACGCAGTGGGAACCACTGTTAACTGATGTTAGGGAGATTCTCAAGGAAAGAGAACTCAGTAAAAGCTAGGTGATAGTAGGCAGATGTAGTGGAAATCACTGGTGACTATCACAAAGAAGATGCAAAAGGATAATAGGATAGCGCCCCCTGGATCAGGAGGGTTTTTCTGAGAGTATGACCAGTTTCAATCCATGTGAGTTGGTGTCTTGACGGGAACTGAAAGCAAATGAAAGCAGGAAAGCATGAAAGAAGCAATGCAGGAAAGCAAATGCATAAAGCCAAGTGGTGCTGTGACAGATATAGCATTGAGGAATAAGAGGTTCCTGTTTACCAGGTTTTCACCTTCTTGGCAGAAATTCTTTTTTTGCTACCATGATGCCTGTTTGCTAGGTTTTCATCAATGGCACTTTTTCTCTTTTTCTCTTTTTTTGTATTTTTCAATTTTTAATTTTTTTTTGTATTTTGTTTGGAATATATTTTTTTTTTTGGTGATACATCAAAGTGCCTATCACTAGGTTTTCACTAAGATGATCATTTTTTCAGGACTTTTTTCAGATTTTTAGGATTTTTTCAAGACTTTAATATGTACATGAGCATACTGAAGATGTCTCAGCTGTAGAACTGCTTCAGATGAAGAGCGTTGATGGGCTCTTTGAGTTGTTCTCCTTCAGTAGTAGAGAGTTGATAGGTACCAGACCTAAACACTACAGTAACAATATATGGACCGAGCCAATTAGGTTCAAACTTTCCTTTCTGGACCTGGTGTTGCTAATTCTTAGGGTTCTCCCTCAGGATGAGGTCACCCACTTGGAAGTCCCTTGGTCTTACCTTCTTGTTATAACTTCTAGACATTCTTTTCCGGTATGCTCGAAGGGGATCGAACGCCACTTGGCGACGTTCATCAAGTAATTCTAGCTCTTGTAGCTGAGATATTCTAGTATCTTCATTAGTAATGAGGCCCTTCAAAGAGACTCACAGGGAAGGAATCTTGACCTCAATAGGTAGCACAGCATCTACTCCATAAACCAACGCATAAGGGTTAGCCCCTATTGGAGTTCTTATACTTGTCCTGTATGCCCAAAGAGCTGGATTGATTCGGAGATGCAAATCTTGTCTGGATTTATGCACTGTGTAGTGTAGAATCTTAAGGATTGTTTTGTTGGAAGCTTCCGCCTATCCATTACCTTGAGGATAATAGATGGAAGACCAGTGTTGGGCAATTTTAAATTTAGAGCAGAGCTCTGTTAAATCCTTATTTTTAAATTCTCCCCCATTATCAATGATAATCGCTGAGGGTACACCATGCCTGCAGATGATGTAATTGAGAATAAACATTGCTACTATTTTGCCACTAGAAATGGTGAGAGGGACTGCCTCCACCCATTTAGTAAAATAATCTGTAGTTGTAATGATAAACTTATGTCTGTTGGACGATGAAGGGTAGATCTGACCTACCAAATCAAAGGCCCATTACTGAAATGGCCAGAAAGTAATAAATGGAATGAGCTCCTTGGCTGGAGCATGAATCACATTTCCATGTAATTGACATTGTTTACAGGACTTAGCAAACTGTGTTGCTTATTTTTCCATATCAGGCCAGTAGTAACCAGCTCTAATAAGCTTACAGGCCAATGTCAGGCCGTTAGATTGGGACCCACAGATACCTTCATGCACCTCTACTAACGCTCATTTAGACTCATCGGGTTCTAAACACCTAAGAAGGGTACTGTCTAGACCATGTCTATAAAAGCCATTAGGAATGATAATGTACCGTGAAGCACTGCAAATTAGGTGACGTATTTCATTCCAGGAGTAAGTGTCTAGAATAATCTGGTCATGTAGGTAGGAAAATATGTGGTGGTAGCGGGATGAGTCATGTCCTATGATAGAATAGATCATCTGGGAGTCAGGAGAGTCATAGGCTGGGTAGCGTAATGTCTCCACTAGGAATTCATGTCTAAAATCATTGTTAGGAAGCTGTAGCATAGAGGCAAGAGTAGCCATAGCATCTGCTGCTTTTTTATCTGCCCTTGGAACTTGCTGAAATGTAATGTGGGTAAAGAATAGTTTTAGATCATCAACTAACCATTTATAGGGTACCAACTTGGCATCCCATGTTTGATAGATATCATTAACTTGGTTGATAACCAATTGTGAATCGCCAAGAACTTTTAAATCGTCTACTCTCCATTCTAGATCAATCTTCATGCCATTGATAAGGGCTTCATATTCAGAAATGTTGTTTGTACAAGGAAACAACATCTTGTATGCCTTTGGTAATGAGTATTATTGAGGTGTAATGAACAGTATCCTGGCACCTGACCCCTGTTGGGTAAATGAACCATCAAAGAACATAGTCCATGATCAATGTGTCAGAAGTAATATGGACTCATCTGGAAATTCAATGTGCAATGGTTGATGAACAACTAGAGGTTCTTCTGCCAACTAATCTGCTATTGCCTATCCCTTAATGGATTTCCTTTCCACATATTGAATATCAAACTCACTGAGGAGCATGACCCATTTAGCTATCCTACCTGTTACAGTAGCCTTACTGAGTAAGTATTTCAGAGGATCAATTTTAGCAATTAGACATGTAGTATGAGCCAACATATAGTGCCACAATTTTTGTGAAGCAAACACCACTGCAAGGCAAGCTTTCTCGATAGAAGAATATTTCATTTCATATGAGACCAGTGTTCTACTAATGTAATAGATAGCTCTCTCTTTGTTGTGTTGGTCTTCTTGAGCCAATAAGATACCCAGTGATGTATCCGTAGCAGATATGTAAAGTATAAGTAGTTTCCCATGAATGGGAGGCATCAAGATAGGTGGGTTTGCAAGATACTGTTTGATTTGTGTGAACCCTTCATCACATTCTATAGTCCACTGATAAGTCACACCCTTGTGCAAAGTCTTGGTAAAAGGTTGGGACTTGTCCGCCAGTTGAGAGATAAAACGCCGGATAGACTGCAGTCGGCCTTGAAGTCCCCTCATTTGTATGATGTTCTTGGGTGGTGACATCTCAATGATAGCCTGTAATTTTGTAGGATCCACTTCAATACCTTTGGCATAGATGATATAGACAAGTAATTTTCTAGATGTTACACCAAATGCACATTTCTTAGGATTGAGTCAGAGACTGAATTGTTCCATACGATCTAGTATGGAACTGAGATCGGCAAGATGTTTCTTTCAGTGCGTGCTCTTAGCCAAAGTGTCATCCACATAATATTCCATTATTTTATGCATCATGTCATGAAATATAGTGGTAATGGCTCTTTGATATGTAGCACCTACATTTTTAAGTCCAAAGGGCATGATATTCCAATAGAAGGTGCCCCAAGCACACGTGAAAGCTATTTTCTCTTGGTCCTCTGGCATAATTTTAATCTAGTTGTAGCTAGAGAAACCATCCATTAATGAGTACATTTCATACCCATCTGTAATGTCTATAATCATATCAATATTAGGTAATGGAAAATCATCATTGGGACATGCCAAATTCAGGTCCCTGAAGTCTATGCAAACTCTTATAGATTTATCATGTTTTGAAATTGGAACAATGTTAGAGATCCACTCAGCATAATCAACTACTCTGATAAACACTGCTTTAAGTAATTTCTCCAATTCAGCTTTGACAAGTAGAGCTACATGTGGATGCATTTTGTGAAGTTTCTGCTTGACTAGCTTAACACCTGGTGCAATGGACAAATGGTGCATGATGAGATTTGGGTCTAGCCCAGGCATATCTAAATATTTCCATGCAAATTTAATCTTTTTACTTCTGAAGAATGTAGTGAATTCCTCTCTCTCTGCCTCTAATAGTGATTGTGCCAAATGAATAAATTGAGATTCTGCCTCTGTACCCAAGTTGATAGGTTGAGTTGGTTCAATAAGCACAGATGATCTTTCCTAAAAATGACTTGGAAGTGCATCAAGTATCTCATCCGCGGGCACCTTGGAAAGGTTTTCACCCTTGGATACGTCTTTTATCTTGACTATTTTAGGCTTTGATACTGCCACAATGTGGTTTTCACCACCAGAGTGCCTATTTTTTCTTCTTTTTATTTTTTGACTAAGATACTTGATGTCAGCTTCCATCATGTTGACTCTTTCTTTGCTAGTTGGAGATGTTACAGGTTTGACAGCGTGTAGGTAACAGGCAAGAGCATAATCATTCTGGAACGTAAGGACTTCACTAGATGGGGAGGTAGAGTTCCAGTCTATAAGCTCAGGATGGCAAAGTGAAAGAGGAGTGAAGGGTTCAAGTGCGTTCATGGTATAATCATCAAAAGCATGGACAAGTAAGTCGAGACCTAAAGCGATCTCATCCAGAGGTATAGTCAAATTCCTTTGATTCCTCGCGATCATAGTAGATGACATGTTAACACCTAGGGAGTCAGACACATGCGACCCTACACTAGACCGTTCACCTACTTTGAGAAGGTTTTCATATGCATTAGTTGTATCTGTATCTCTATTAGAAGTGGCATAGGACAGGCTGTCAAACTCATATTCATGGGAGTCTATTTCATCATTGGCTCTCATATCAAGAACATGGGTGAAATCAAACCTTTGTCCCCAGTTGGGATGAGTTCTACTTATAACTTCTTCTATAGTCATATGGGCACCTTGTGACGTAGGGACCTCATTAGTGTTTATAATATCAGATGCTTCTTATGTAAGGAGAAGTGACTGGAATTCTTGGTCAAACTACTCTTGAAAGTGTGGTGGTATGTATAAATTACTCTAATGACCTAAATTCAGAGTATAGAATTCTTTCCACTCTTCATAAGTTAATGGAACAACAGAAGTGGTTGAATCAAAATCACTGTCAGTGTCTACTGTACTGACCCATGGTACAAAGTTATCTGGCTTAGAAAAGAATGCTTCCAGGTTTGGAGGAATAGGATAAGGAAAAGTATCCTCATCAGAGCTATCTTCAGGTTCCTCAGTCTTAGGTATTTCTTCAGGTGTTGGTTTCTTATCTTCTCAAGGTACAAACTTATTTATTCCTAGCTAGAATGTGAGTTTTGGGAAGCCTATACCTGTAGAGTCGTGTGTTCTACGACCAATAGCTTCAAGTGGTGCAATCAACCCCTTATGATTCGCACCTATGGGACCATTTCCCTTGTAGCCAAAATGTTGCATAATAGACAAACCTTTGCCATAAGTTTCAGGTTTCATGTCATAAGGAGGAATATTTTCAAAATTGTCATCTCCTCTATAGATCCAAGCTTTGATAGCTCTATCTTTAGATTCTTCTTCTAAGGGTACTATGGCTTGTACAAAAGTACCACCATATTTTGTTGGAGGAGGAACTGTAGAAGGTTTAGTGTGCTCAGAAGGTCTCCCATAAGAATGGGGAGATAATGGAAAAGATGTGAGAGATAGCACAGGCTCAATCTTATATCCACCCATATCAGTTTCTTTGAGTGTCAAACCTTTTTCCATTTCTTTTAATTTGTCCTTGAGGATTTCAATAGACTCTATGTTAGTAGGCACAAGGGTACCAGTAGATTTAGTGAGAGAATTGCAATCATAGCATGTATTGGCAGGTATAGTAACTTTAGAACCATGGAATGGGAACTTAATGCACTGGTGGTATGTAGAGGGAACATCCTGCATTTCACAGATCCATGTCCTTCCTAGTAGAATATTGTATGCTAAAGGAATGTCAAGCACTTGACAGATAACATCACATTCAACAAGACCAACTCTTATAGGAAAAACAACTAGCCCCTTGGACTTACGTTCCTCCTCATCATAGGCTTTAATGGTTATCTTTTTGCGAGCATCAATGCGGTCTTCGTCATAGCCCAACTCAATAAGGAAACTAGCAGAGAAGATATTTAGGCCAGCACCATTATCTATGAGAACATGGCAAACAAGCTTGGGACCAATCATGACTTCAATGTGCAGCGGGTTATTATGCGGGTGACTCAAAGAATGGTCGTCTTCCTCAGAGAAAGACAAGTAATGTGAGGAGGTCAAGTGACCTACCATAGATTAAAACTGATCAAGATCAAGATCTTTTGGGAAATTTTCCTCAGTGAGGGCTTTGTCCAAGATTTCTCTATGAGCCGTGGAAATTTTTAGGAGCTCAAAGATAGTTATCTGAGCATTAGTATGTTGCAATTGATCAAGAATGTTGTAATTGGCAGCATTAGATAAGGAACCCACTTTGGGATTCTTAGTAGCAGAGTCAACCTTAGCTTTGTCTGAAGGTTGAGTCAATGTAGATATAGAAGGCTCTGGGCCTTTGAGAATGATTTTAGCGCAAGATTGAGTAACAACATTAGCGCTTACTTGAGATTGTCCTTGTTCAAAGGATTGAGGTGCAGACCCACACAAAATGGAAGGTGTTTTAGTTTTGGAAGTATCTTCCTTTCCTATGGTAATGATGACATTACAATATTTAGTATCCATAGGTTTAACCATATTAATGACATTGTCATTATTGGTGTACGTATAGTTGACCTTAGCATCAGTATTTTTGCCTTTAGATGATTCACCTTTTCCATTAGGAGGAAATGGATCTTTGAAAGCTTGGTGATCAGAATTTTTTTTGTGACTTCCCACAGTAATGACTTCACTATCAATGAGGTCCTGGATTGTATGCCGCAATTTTTGACAAGATATGTTATGACCTTTGTTTTGGTGAAAATCATAATAAGCAGATTCATTCCACCAATGAGGTCTTGGTTGCGGATCAAAAGGTCATGAATTAGCCAATGGAGTAAGCAAATTATTGTCTACAAGAGTCTTTTAAACAGCCTCGAGAGGTTCTCCTAAAGTTGTGAATTCTCGCTTGGGTCTAGGAGCCCAAGGTTTAGGTCCATAAAATCTTGAAGTACTTGGTTTGGGTCCTGTTGTATCATGTTAAGTGGCTTTGGCTGCTTGCATTGTGGTAGTGAGATTAAAGTCAGCCTTGGAAGGCTTAGCAGTCACATTGTCTACAACACCATCATTCACAACATTTTGGTTCTTGTTGGGAAATTTGGATTTATCTTTGCTTGAGGAAGAAGACCCTTGTTTATTTTCCTTGTGTAAGGTCAATTCTCCTTTCTTGATCATAAATGTCTCGATTCTAACAGCTTGTTTGATCATATCATCAAAGGTTAGAGGACCTTGTAGCTATACTTGATACCCAAAGTTAGGGAGAAGATTATCGAGAAAGATGTCCAACTTTTCAAATTTGGGTATCTTGCAAGAATATCATGTATAGAGTTGTCTCCATCTTTGGAGAAATGCCAAGAAAGATTCCCCATTATTTTGTTTGAGGTTGCAAAGATCTAGAATATGAACTGGATGTTGGATGTTATGAGAATAATGTTGTAGAAACAAATTGGCAATTTCATTAAAGGTCTTGATGCCAGTTGGTAGTCTAGGGAACCATTCCATAGCTGATCCTCCCAAACTACATGGGAAAAGATGCATAAGATAGGTTGTGTCATGTATGAACTCCATGGAGAGAGCACCAAATTCTCTCAAATGGTCTTGAGGGTTAGATGTACCCAAGTATTTGTCATATTTAGGAATATCAACTCCTTTGGGAAAAGGAGGCATGTGAAGATCTTTATCAAATGGGAAAGGACAGATGCTTTCCAACATGAATTGTGTGACAGGTTTGTCTTTCTCTTTCAAGAGTTGAGAAAGTTGCTTTTGCATGGTTTGCATTTCTTTGTGCAAGCGGGAATTTTTAGTTTCTTCCTCTTTCTCAATAAGTGTTTCTACAACATAATTGAAAGGTAACTTAGCCCCTTGATTGGCTAGTTCAAGAATGTATTTTTCTTTCTCTTCAACTAGTAGGGTTCCCATCATTTTACAGAATTCTTTGTTAACATGAGCTTGTGCAATTTATTCTTGAGTGATTTCAACTTCTACATCATTAGGGGGGTCTTAGGAATGTGACTTACCCCAATTTTTAAAGATGTCAGTTCTGCTAGCCTCGGCACTTGACTGGTCATGATCTGCCATCTTGCCAAAATGCAAGGATTCAAGGTGTAAAGACTTGGTGTGAAAAGATTGAGTGTCCTTTGAATTTGGGTCTTCTTGAAACAAAGGATTTCAAACCCTACTAAGATCCACATGAAATGACTATTTAACGTAAGGTCATCATACCGGGGAAGGAGATTGAGATGATTCCTCACTAGATGTAGCCGGTAATGGTGTGGAAAGTACATATTTATCTTGATTGAATGAAGTGAATGTTTTACCACTTCAAGTTGTGACAGTCATAGAAAAAGTTTTGAATAAGGAAAGTGAACTAGGATCAAACTTGAAACTATCTCAAAGATTGCACAAATGTGCCAAAAGGGTGAAATATCCTTTGTGCAAATTGTCTAAGATGAGGCTAAAACAAGCCAAGAGATGACTATTGCGACACAAGGCATGACAACACAAAGGAGAGATCAAAAGGACATGAGACAAGACCAGTTTAAGCAAGAATCCATAGCTCTCAACCTAGAAAACCAAGTTTCAGACTGTGTGAAGAAAGATGGTAGAAAAATAGACCCATATCAGAGACCAGATTTGACTGAAGAATAACCAATTGGCAGAATTTAACTCGCTGTGTTAGAGAAAAGGCTACAGTTTCGCGCAACAAAATGTTGTGTCACGTGAAGATTCTCACTGAGCCGTGTGAAGAAATACTTGGTTCACACAAAAAATGACACCAGTAATAGGATAAAGACTGACAAAATGAAAGCATTGATGCCAAAGTTCATGCGATAGTGTAGTACAAGCCGTACGAATATTTTCACCGGGTGATGCGAAATTTGGGACACTTCATGCGAAACTATGCAAATGGTGAAGAAGACATTTACAGAATCATACTATTAAGACCAGTTTGCATTTTCCAGGATAAAATCATGCTATTTTCTGATAGATAGTTCAAGTTACAAATTGTTTTGGACATGTTCAAAATTGACAGTTTGTGTGTTTTGATGATAGTTTTGATTGTTCAAGTGATACACCCATGCAAAACAAATTAAACAGAATATTTGTAATACCAGAACAAGCACATTACAATCCTAGGAGAGCCAAGACAATATCTGTTGAATCCCCACTTGAACTGAAGTTCAGCTACGATTACTCTTAGCGGATAACTTAGAAGCTTGGAAGCACGAGCTCCTCCTTACATATGCACTCACTTCTCAGGCATACCAAGCTTCGAACCCCAAAGGAATTGCTTCCCAAAGGGCTATTATCTCTACTAAAAGCCATAAAAATGTGGGGCATCTTAGTTGGTCTCTGACCTTCCTCACCAACAGATAGAGGGTTTTTGGAAAACTAGAACAATAGTTTGTAGTAAGGACATTTGTTTAGGTGGTTGTGATCAAGTCATTTTCCCAATAAAGGGGGCTCTCACAATCTATTCAAAGAAAGGATTTCACCTTAACAATGTTAGGACTTTAGCACACCACTAGGGTACTAGAGGAGATTTTGGTTGCCACAACGAATTCACACCTATCTATTATGACATTAATCACAATAGCATTTTTTTTATACTGGTTTGGAAGGGCTTGGCTTTAGCCTGTTACCAGTTTGTAACGCCCCGCCAAGGAACCCAAGAGGATTGAACATCTAATCTCTAAAGATGAAGTCAAATTTTTTATTTTTTTATTTTTTATTTATATAAAACTATTACAATGCACATATTAAAAAGAATCGATACACATATGCTCACAAAACATGAATGCAACATAACTAAGATTTCCTAGTCCTCATAGGTTCCCTAACACTTCTACTCAAACAATATTAATTAATCTAATTACATTTAAGAGTTTCATAATGAGTTACAAGTATAACATATTTATAAACCTTCAGAATAAATGACTACTGTGTGATGAACATGTTTCAATGAGTAGTCACCAACAATTAATTTACCAACACAATCCATTCTTCATGACTAACTAATGAAATTCATAACATCTATAAAGCATCTTATAAATTTAGTTTCATATAGACATTAGGGTAAAGGATATCATGCATTATCACATACCCT
>MU224754.1:5166555-5178954 GCA_018584345.1 Thuja plicata
GGTGATTTGGGTTAATCCCTAATTAATAGTTATCATCACAATTGTACATAAAATCCTACAAGGATGTTAAATATGATTAGGTAAATCATAGAAAGAACCTAATCTTTATGGTGATTTGAATAACATAGTCATAAAAGTATCTTAATCAACTTAATTCATCCCAGTGTACTCAAACCATCAAAAAGGAAGTTCCTCACACAACAACATATCAAATTGTTTCATAACACAATGTTCCTAAAATATCATTAACACATAGTTGGCATCACTACTCAAAGAGAAATATACATCAAACACTTACATGGAGATGAGATAGATTGGACTACTAACTTCAATCAGAATCATTAGTAGAGAATAAAAGTCTCAAACTTCCAACAAGCATAATCAGGTTTTGTGAGGGTTGGAGGGGCATTACACAGTTGGGCATCCACTCTCACTAGCTCTGCTAAAGCTCTCGGGAGGTAGCCACTCTAGAAGAATCACATGAATTTCTCTTACACCCAAGATCCATAAAGGTGAGGGGAGAGGATACATTCATGTATTTCTTAGGATTAAAATCTAAAAAACACTTCAATCATGCAAGATAATGATTTATTTTAAGCACCAACCGAAGTGTGTTTTAACTACTGAAAACAGATATAAGAAGTTGTGAAAACATGCAATGTCTTCGAAAAACATCCTGCAATAAAACCCATTAGTAGTTTGTAATGCCTTTCTTCATATCAGAGTCCTACAACAAACATGTCAGAAGTTTATAATGGCTTTCTTTGTCTCAGCGTCCTGTAAACCACTGTTATGCTATTTCAAAAGATAAAATCAGAGAAACACAGATGTCAGAAACAACAGGTGGTCAGAAAACTGAGGTAAAATATATCAAATTTGAAAGCTTTGGTCTGTAAGTTCGTGCAAAAAAGTACACTAGATCACATGAATTAGTTTTTCATGCCACGCGAAGAACTAGAAAGTTTTCACGATTCGAAAAGAAAGTTCACGCGACATTAAAACAGAACCTGTACGGAAGTATAGAAATAATGCAAAAAAATGAAAAATATGAAATGAAATGAGGCCAGATAGAAATATACCTGCCCCATGGTGGGCGCCAGAAATGTATGTGTTAATTTTGGCCTTCTTAATCAACCACACACTTCAACATAGTCCTTCTTCACCAGGTACACACAAGAATGAATATGAGATTATTCATCTTATCTACTTGCATGATTCGACCTGTTGCCTTCTATCTAGATGGGGTTTTCAAAATTGCTCTCAGGACGAGAGGCTCACAACCATGGACCAATCTCGGAATGAAGGATTTATCATGATGAATGCAATACAATGCAAGAATAAGCTAGGATTTGAAATATGCAAGATAATCTAAACATGATTCCTAAATGCCATTATTCTAGAAATTGAAGTTATGCTATTGCAAAAATGAATTTATTCTATATGAAGCATGACAATAATTCAGTATTATAACAATGCAAAAGTGAGTAAAATAGGAAGGGGTTGAAATGAAGAATGAGAGTTCTTTTATAGACTCAAAGGTTGTTCAGAATGGAAAGTTTCCTTTTTAGAATAAAACAGATAGAAAAGCTAGTTAAAAACAGAAAGCTTTACTAAAAAAGAATTCAATAAATTGTTATCTCTCTGCTTTAATTGTTTTCTTTCTTTGATTTAATTGTTTTATTTGAATTTAATTGTTTTTCTCTCTTTAAAGCAGAAATAAAGAGAAACTTCCAATTCTGAACAGAAGAAAGCTTTTTGGAGACATTATCCAATTAATTAAATAAATATGACCTCATAATTGCTTTTTCTCAATTATCTGAATAATTAAATTCAATTATTGAAAATGAGGATATTTATTTAATAATTGAATATTATTTAATTATTTTTCATGTGTCTCAGCTAAAGAGGGTGAATTTAATTTAATTAAAGTGTTAGGACTTTATTAATTAAATTAATTCAATCATAAGGTTTTTTTAGCCAATAGATATTTAAGAATTAAACATAGTGTATGATTAATACAGATTTAGGATTTTCTACATTTGACACTTAGGTCAAGTAGAGTCAGTTAAAAACTCAAAATTGCCTAGTACAATAGGACTTTGATGATTTAGAAGAATAAAAAATGCAAAAAAATTGGTTAGAGTTGCAAGATGCCAATTTTGGGGTGTTACAAGTACTACTATCTACATATTGAACAAAGTATAATTGAAGAAGGACACAAAGAAGACACCCTATGAGATTTGGTATGGTCACAAACCCACTGTAAGTTACTTCATAATCTTTGGAAGTTAATGTTATATTTTGAAAGATGATGGAAATGGAAAGCTTTAGTCCAAAAGTGATGAAGGTATCTTTCTCTAGGGTATTTCACCAAAAGCAAGGCTTGTAAATGTCTTAAAAAGTCCTCTAACAAAATCATTGAAAGTGCAAATGTGAAAATAGATGAATATGTAGAAAAGAATGATAAGGAAAATATAAAAGAATAAGAGGACCACAATAGTTTTGTTTATACTGAAGAACCTAAAACTCTACCTAAGAAACATTGTATCACTCTCGAGCAACCCAACATTACAACTGAGCATCAAGCTGTACATAACAAAAATCAAGAAAATCCTCAAGGTGATGCACCAAGCGGTGAAGATAAGAATAAAGGTCAAGATGATGATCAAATTGATGGACAAAGAGCTGAACCAAAACTTTCCAAGTATGTCATAAAACATCATCCATAGAATCAGATCATAGGAGACAGGAAGGATGGAATGAGAACAAGAAGTAAGTCACTAAACACTAGATGTTTGCTTTGTGATTTTGAGCCTAAATTTGTTAATATTGTATTTAAGAATGAAGAATGGGTCAGTGATATGAGTGAAGAGATAGAAAAGATTGAGTATAAATTTAATTGGACACTAGTACCGAGACTAGATGACAAGAATGTCATCGGTACCAAATGGATATTCAGAAACAAGCTGAATGAGAATGAAGAAGTCACAAGAAACAAAGAAAGGTTAGTATGCAAGGGGTATGCACATGAAGAAGGTATTGATTATGGAGAAACCTTTGCACCCATTTCTAGAATAGGAGTAAGAATCTTACTTGCTTATGCTATATTAAAAAGATTCAAGGTATACCAGATGGATGTCAAATCTGCATTCCTAAATGAATACTGGAAGAAGAGGTATACATTGAACAACCAGAAGGGTTTGTTGATCCAGACAAGAGAAGCATTGTGTGTAGACTACATAAATCCTTGTATGGATTGAAACAAGTACCTAGATCCTGGCATGAAAGACTTCACTCCTATCTCTTTAGCAATTAATTTGTAAGAACAAGTGAAAATGGAAATCTATACTTAAAAGAAGATACCTATGGTAATATTTTTGATTGCTGAAATATTTGTTGATGATATCATTTTTGGGGGAAATGAAATGTTGTGCAAATCCTTTTCTAATGAAATGAGAAAAGAATTTAAAATTTCTATGTTTGGGGAGATCAAATTATTTCTTGGTCTATAGATTCTTCAACAAGATGCAAACATATATATCACTCAGTCCAAATACAGCAAGAAAGTGCTAAAGATATTCAAGATGGAAGATTCCAAGGCAATTGGAACACCTATGGATACCAGATGTAAGCTGACAAAGGAAGATAAGTCAAATGAGGTAAATCAAATCTTGTATAGATCATTGATTGGAAAACTAATGGATGTTGTTCATACTAGACCAGATATAGCACATGCAGTTCAAATAGTTGCAAGATTCTCTGCTAATCCCAAAGAATCACATATGACTGTTGTGAAGAGAATTATGAGATATCTGAAGAACACCAAGGACTATGGCTTATGGTATAAAAGAGAAGGAAAATTTGAGCTACAAGTCTATACAGATGTTAATTGGGCTGGAAACATTGATGACCAAAAGAGCACAACTAGAGGAGCATTCTTCATGGGTGACAGACTCGTCACATAGATCAGCAAGAAGCAAGGATGCATCTCTCAGTCTACTATAGAAGAAGAATATGTGGAAACTGCTACAAATTGCTCCAATATTACATGGATCACATAGTTGCTGGAAGCTATAAATGTGAAGATTCTTGAACCAATAATTATCTATTGTGATAATACCAGTGCAATTAATATTTCAAAGAATCCAATAATGCATGCTAAGACTAAGCATATTGCAATCAAGTATCACTATTTAAGAGAAAAAGTGCAAGAAAAATAAGTGATACTAGAATATGTTCAATCAAAGGAACAGTTAGCTGATATAGTCACCAAGCCATTACCAAAAGATACATTTTAGTACCTGAGAAAGAGAATAGGGGTCCAACCTGTATGTGGTAAATTTGGCCTTGTTAATTCACCATACACTTCAACATAGTCCTTCTTCATCAGACACACATAAGAATGAATATGAGATTATTCATCCTGTCTACCTGCATGATTTGACCTGTTGCCTTCTATCCAGATGGGGTTTTGAAAATTGCTCTCAGAACGAGAGTCTCACAACCATAGACCAATCTAGGAACGGAGGATTTTTCATCATGAATGCAATGCAATGCACAGTTATTCTAAGAATTGAAAGATGTAAGATAATCTAAGACATGATTGCAATGCAATTATTCTAGAAATTGAAACTATTCTATTGGAAAAATGAGATTATTCTATATGAGATTATCAAGAAATGTGACAATAATTCAGTATTCTAACAATGCATAAAAATTAGTGGGGTTTTGAATGAGGAATGAGAGTTCTTTTATAGAATCAGAGATGATCAAAATAGAAACTTTCCTCTTTGAAATAAAATAGATAGAAAAGCCCATTTAAATTAGAAAGCTTTATTTGAAAGAAAACAATAAATTTTTTTCCCTTTTCTTTAATTGTTTTCTTTCTTTGACTGAATTCTATTTTATTTGATTTTAATTGTTTTCTTTCTTTTTAAAGAACAATTAATTCAAAGATTCCATTTCTGAATAGAAGAAATATTTTTGAGAGAATATCCAATTAATTAAATAAATATGACCTCATAAATATGTTTTTCTCAATTATCTGAATAATTAAATTCAATTATTGAAATGAGGATATTTATTTAATAATTAAATATTGTTTAATTCTTTTTCATGTGTCTTAGATAAAGAGGGTGAATTTAATTTAATTAAAGTGCTAGGACTTTATTAATTAAATTAATTCAATCATAGGGTTTATTTAGCCAATAGATATTTAGGAATTAAACATGATGTATGATTAATACAGATTTGGGATTTTCTACATTTGACACTTAGGTCGAGTAGAGTCAGTCAAAACTCACAATTGCCTAGTACAATAGGACTTTGATGATTCAGAAAAATGACAAATGCAACAAAATTTGTTAGGGTTGCAAGATGCCAATTTTGGGGTGTTACATTTTTCCCCTCTTTGAATTGATGTGCGACCAGTGTGTTGATTCAAATAATAGTCTGATGCCTAAAGCACAGAAGAATATATTTGAAAATTGATGATGCAAATATTTCAGAGCCATCTCCAGAATAGAGCTAGACTCTCTGAAGTCTAGGTTAGGTTTCCAAGACGCCGATCAAGTAGATTTTTTGAGGGTCATCTTCAGAATGAAGCTTGATCCTTAGGGATCCAGGTTTGAATGCCTTGATACCTAATAGATTGATATCTTTCACAAGACTATCCTCAGAATGAGGCTTAACCTTTAGGAGTCAGGGTTAGAATGCCCCAATACCGATCCATAAAGAACAAAGTCAAAGAGAGATTTTAGGACTATCTTTAGAACAAACCTTAGTCCCCTAATATCTAGGTTAGATTTCCAAGACACTGGTTAGATTGACATCTTTCCCAAGGCTATCCCCAGAATGAGGCTTAAACTTTAGGAGTTAGGGTTAGATTGCCCCGATACCTATCTTAAAAGATAGTAAATAGAGGTTTAGAATTATCTCTAGAATGGAGCTTGATTATCAGGAGTTAGGGTTAGATTGCCTCGATACCTATCCCAAAAAGATAGTTTTTGACAACCATCTCTAGAATGGAGCTTGATCCCCAAGAATCTCAGTTAGATTGCTTAGATACTTAAAAGATGACAATATGTAAGGAATAAAGATACCCTTATTGATTGTGGAGTATCCAGTTTTGACTGTGAGGTATGAAAAACTAAACATGCCCCAAGTGATGAGATGCCCCTAGCAATGAGGACTTTTGAAAATCAGATCAGATTGATTGAAATAGATTTAATGATGTAATCATCCTACCCCCTTGGGAGCGAAATAGAAAGATGACACGTCATATTGATGATGGAGAGAAAAAAATCACAGATAGATGTTGAGTCAGAGATTAAGAAGAACTCAGAACAGATTACGAAAGAATTTAGAAGATTTGGAATCAATTTTGAGCAATTTTGAGGTCTGGTTGACCAAGTTTGACTAGGGTTTACTAGAGTTGACTAGAGTTGAGTTTTGAGGAAAAAAGTCAAAGATTTGAGAAAATGATGATATGATATGATTCTGACAAGAAATCAACATCAAAAAGTTGACTGCACAAGCATCTGATCGCGTCAGTCTCAAAAATTTTAAAATGCAATTTTGAGCTATATAGAAGTGTCAAATTTTGATTTTGATCCCGAAAATGGGTTGGGCATATAGCTAAAGATATAGAGCAAGGATCAAACACTTGGGTAGTCATGACAAAACTAAGACTTTGAAGAAGAACTCCCCTATGTATGAACCCAAGAGAATGCAAAGAAGAGAACATTGAATTGCTACCACAATGCAAGTCTAGAATGAAAAATGCAATCCTATGCTAGATGCAATATGAAAATGCAATTCTATGCTAGATGCAATATGAAAGTGCAATTCTAGAACATGGTTGTGAGACCCATCATAAAATTATCATCATTGAGCATTTTTTTGGAACATCAAAGTTGATACAAGCCTTACTAATGCCACAATGCAACAATAAGGATATGAATATGACTCTTCATCAGATGAAATGTAGGAATTGAACATAAGCACAAGGGTACAAAAGCCAAGATGACCTAAACATTGTTTCCAGTTAATGTTGCAAGAGTACACCAGTATCAAGGCATTCAAAGCCAAGATAACTATGAGTGTGATCATGCGTAAACAAATAGATCAATAACAAATAAAACAATAACAAACAGAGCAATAACAAGCAAGGAGATAGTATTGACCTCACCATGGCGTACAAATAAACAAGATCAAGGGATGTGAGGCTCTTCCACCTTAGTGCGGGAGCTCTTATCACATACACCCTATTTATTTTATGTTGCTGGATCATCAGGACTACACCAAAAAGTAGTAGATAAAGAAAATATCAATGAAATCCATGAGAATAGATAGCATACAAAGAAATATTCAAGCATAGATCAGCCAGTTTCAAAGTTTTCAAATATATTCATGTTTAGAGGGTGTTAAAAAACACTGTTTTTCTTGTGAGTGCATTGTGTTTGATTGTTATAGATAGATGTTTATGTTTGAGATATCCAATGTGTGTTAAAAAACATAGATGTGTCCAAAGATAGTGTTAAAAAACACTGTTTATGGTGGTGTTGAAAAACACCATTTTGTGTCAGTAGCGAGTTGTCCTTGAGAAGTGACAAGATTACTGACTCAGGTGTAAATCAGAGATGTGATCAAATGGGGGGCCAATGCCCCCAAGAAATGATGACTAACTTGATGTATGTTGTGAGGATAAATGAGATTTGTTTTCCCGCAAGCATATGGCGCTAAATCAAAGTCAAGTTAGGAGGGTTCACAAAGGAACCAGAGTATCACGAAAGTGACCAAAAGTTATGTACAAACTAAAGCATAGAATTGTCAAGAGTGAGTGTCGATAGATAGAGCATGTGAGTATAACTCCAACTATAACAAATGTGAGCAATCTTGATAGAATAGCGACAGTAGGCAGATGCAGTGAGAACCACTGGTGACTGATGTGAGAGAGATGCTCAAATGAAATGATCATGGTATAAGCTATACATTAGTAGGTAGACATAGTGAGAACCACTGTTGACTGATGTGAAGAAGATCCTTAAAAGATAATAGGACAGTGCCCCCTAGATAAAGAGGGTTGTTCTGAGAGTATGACCAGTTTGAATCCATGTGAGTTGGTGCCTTGACGGGAACTGAAAGAAAATGTAAGCAGGAAAGCAGCAACGCAGGAAAGCAAATGCGTCAAGCCAAGTGGTGTTGTGATAGATATAGCATTGTGAAACAAGAGGCACTTGTTTACCAAGTTTTCACCTTCTTGGCAGAAAATTTTTTTTCTACCATGACGCTTGTTTGCCAGGTTTTTATCAATGACACTTTTTCTCTTTTTTTTTATTTTTATATTTTTTTATTTTTTTTATATTTTTAGAATATATAAGTTTTTTGGAGATACATCAAAGCACCTATCGCTAGGTTTTCAATAAGATGATCATTTTTTTAGGACTTTTTCAGATTTTTAATTTTTTTTTAGAACTTTACTATATACATGAGCATACTGAAGATGTCTCAGCTGTAGAACCGCTTTAGATGAAGAGCGTTGATGGGCTCTTTGAGTTGTTCTCCTTTAGTAGTAGAAAGTTGATAGGTACCAAACCCAAACACTACAGTGACAATATACAGACCAAGCCAATTTGGTTCAAACTTCCCTTTTTGGATCTGATGTTGTTGATTCTTAGGGTTCTCCCTCAGAATGAGGTCACCCACTTGGAAATATCTTGGTGTAACCTTTCTGGTATGCTCTAAGGTGATCGAACGCCACTTGTTGATGTTCATCAAGTAGTTCTAGCTCTTGTAGCCAAGATATTCTATTATCTTCATCAGTAATGAGGCCTTTCAGAGAGACTCACAGAGAAGGAATCTCAATCTTAATTGGTAACACGACATCTACTCCATAAACCAAAGCATAGGGTGTAGCCCCTGTTGGTGTTCTTATGCTTGTCCTATATGCCCAAAGAGCTGGATTGATCTAGAGATGCCAATCTCATCCAGATTTGTGCACTGTGCAATGAAAGATTTTAAGGATTGTCTTGTTGGATGCTTCTGCCTATCCATTACCCTGAGGATAATAGATGGAAGACCAATGTTGAGTAATTTTAAACTTAGAGCATAGCTCTATCAAATCCTTGTTTTTCAATTGTTCCCCATTATCAGTGATTATTGCTGAGGGTACACCATGTCTGCATATGATGTAGTTGAGAATGAACATAGCTACTGATTTTCCATTGGTAATGGTGAGAGGGACTGCCTCCACCCACTTAGTAAAATAGTCTGTAGCTATGATTATGAACTTATGTCCATTTGAGGACAAGGGGTAAATCTGACCCACCAAGTCAAAGGACCATTGTTGAAATGGACAGAAAGTAATGAAGGGAATAAGATCCTTGGTTGGAGCATGAATCAGATTACCATGTAGTTGACATTGTTTGCAAGACTTACCAAACTGTGTAGCTTCTTTTTCCATATCTGGCCAATAGTAAGTAGCTCTAATAAGTTTACAGGCCAATGTCAGGCCATTAGAGTGAGACCCACAGATGCGTTCATGTACCTCTACTAACACTCATTTGGACTCATCAGGTTCTAAATGCCTAAGGAGGGTACCTTCTAGACCATGTCTATACAAGTCATTAGTGATGATGACAAACTATGAAGCACTACGAATTAAGTGATGTTTTTCATTTTGGGTGTAAGTGTCTGAAACAATCTAGTCATGAAGGTAGGAAAAGATATGATGGTAGCAAGATGATTCATGTCCAATAATAGAACAGATCATCTAGAAATCAAGGGAATCATAGGCTAGGTGGTGTAACGTCTCCACTAGGAATTCATGTCAAAAATCATTTTCTGGCATTTGTAGCATGGAGGCGAGAGTAGCCATGGCATCTGCTGCTTTGTTATCTGCCCTTAGAACCTATTGAAATGTGATATGAGTAAAATACTTCTTGAGATCATCAACCAACCATTTATAGGGTACCAACTTGTCATCCCTTGTTTGATAGATATCATTTACTTGATTGATGACTAACTATGAATCTCCAAAAATATTGAGTTCAGCTACTTGCCACTCAAGGGCGATCTTCATACCATTGATTAGGGCTTCATTCTTAGGAATGTCGTTTGTACAAGGAAACATCTTATATGTTTTTGGTAAAGAGTACCTTTGAGGTGTGATGAACAATATCCCAACACCTGACCCCTATTGGGTAGATGAACGATCAAAAAACATAGTCCATGATCGATGTGTAAGAAGTAATATGGACTCATCGGGAAATTCAATGTGCAATGGTTGATGATCAACTACAGGTGCTTCTGCCAACTGATCTGCTATTGCTTGGCCCTTAATGGATTTTATTTCCACATATTCAATATCAAATTCACTGAGAAGCATGACCCATTTAGCTAGTCTACCTGTGAGGGTAGCTTTACTAAGTAAATATTTTAGAGGGTCAATTTTAGCAATTAGATGTGTAGTATGAGCCAGTCTATAGTGCCGTAATTTTTGTGAAGAAAACATCACTACAAGGTAAGCCTTCTCTGTAGCAGAATATTTCATTTCATATGAGACTAGATTTCTACTAATGTAATAGATAGCCCTTTCTTTGTTGTGCTAATCTTCTTGAGCCAATAAGATACCCAATGATGTATCCATAGCAGATATGTAAAGTATAAGTGGCTTCCCATGAATAGGAGGCATCAAGATTGGTGGGTTCACAAGATATTGTTTGATTTATGTGAACCCTTCATCACATTCTTTGTTCCACTAATAAGAAACACCCTTGTGCAAAGTCTTGGTGAAAGGTTGGGACTTATCCACCAGTTGAGAGATAAAACACCTGATAGACTACAGTCGGCCTTGAAGTCCTCTCATTTGTCTGATATTTTTCGGTGACATTTCCATGATAGCTTGTACATTTGTAGGATCCACTTTGATTCCTTTGGTAGAGATGATATAGCCAAGTAATTTTCTAGATGTTACACCAAATGTGCATTTCTTAGGATTGAGCCTCAGACTGAATTGTTCCATATGATCTAGTATAGGACCTAGATCTACAAGATGTTTCTTTCAGTTCATTCTCTTAGCTAAAGTGTCATCCACATAATCTTCCATTATTTTATGCATCATGTCATGAAATATAGTAGTAACAACTCTCTGATATGTAGTACCAACATTTTTGAGTCCAAAGGGCATGACATTCCAATAGAAGGTGCCCCAGGCACATGTGAAATCTATTTTCTCTTGGTCCTCTGGCACAATTTTTATCTAGTTTTAGAAAGAGAAACCATCCATTAGTGAGTACATTTCATACCTATCTATAATATCTATGATCATATCAATATTAGGCAATGGAAAATCATCCTTAGGACATGCCAAATTCAGGTCTCTGAAGTCTGTGCAGACTCATATAGATTTATCATGTTTTGATACTGGAACAATATTAGAGATCCATTCTACATAATCAATGACTCTGATAAACACTGCCTTAAGAAGTTTCTCTAATTCAGCTTTGACAAGTAGAGCTACATGTGGATGCATTTTGTGAAGCTTCTGCTTGACGGGCTTAACACCTAGTGCAATGGACAAATGGTGCATGATTAGATTAGGGTCTAATCCCGGCATGTCTGAATATTTCCATGCAAAGTGTAGACACCTAAAATTTACCAGGTGTATCTCAAGCATACCAAACTATAAATCCCAGGCAAATGCCTTAAAATGTCATCTCAAATGCAAATCAAATGGATCAAAACAAATGGACAAAATTTAAACCAAATTAAGAGATCAAATAATCATGAAATCATATAATTAAATGCAAAGCCTTAAGGGATTAATCAAATTATACAATTGATTTTTCAATTGTATAGTTCAAATAAAAAAGGATCAAATCTAACCCAATCACCCTTCCATGGCTATTTTAAATAAATGATGGACTTATTTAATTCCTAATATCTTTGAGAGAACCAACCAACTTTCCCTCCATATGAAAACACCTCAAAGCTTTTGACTTAACCAAACTTTTATCATGATTAACTCACTCTACCCCCTACCCTTGTGAAAATGCTATAAATACAAGCAATTTCCTTTGTGTTTGGGATCCAAGAATTCAAGAGCAAAAGCATCCTTATTAAAGGCACATTGAGAGCATATGAGGAGCATTTGAGATCTTTTTGAGAGAATTTTAGCATTTGCATTACATCTAGCATATCATGTTTAGGAGCATTTGTTATGTTCTCATATAATCTTGGAGCATTTTTTAGCATTTTGAGCATTCTAGCTGGATTGGAGCATTCATTTTTCATACATATCTTGTTCTAGGATTGTCCTTGAGAGAGATTAAGCCTGAGAGCTCTCTTAACAAAGCTTGGATAGAGAACCATGAGATGATATAGATTGTTTAGCTTCAA
>MU224754.1:5192336-5204458 GCA_018584345.1 Thuja plicata
TTAAGAACAAAGATATTGATGAACTTTGTGACACATTCCACATTACACATCACTCTTCATCCATTTACTATCCCCAAGGTAATGGACAAGCAGAAGCTACCAACAAGAACATCCTGAAAATACTTAACAGATCCATTAGAAAATAAGGAAAGGATTGGCACCTTCAAATCAATCCAGCATTATGGGCCTATAGGACTAGTATTCAAACCATGATAGGTGCTAGACCTATTTCTTTGGTTTATGGGGCCGAAGTTGTTCTTCCTTTAGAAGTTGAAATACCATCCCTCAGAGTTTCATTGCATGGATTAATAACGGATGAGGATTATAGAGTTTCCCACCTTCAACAATTGGAATTGTTGGAGGAACATCAAACTCAAGCCTATGATCATTTGAAAGTGTATCAGAATCAAATTTCCAGAAACTATAACAAGCATATCAAGCCAAGAAACTTTCAAATAGGAGATCTAGTGTTGAGAGAAAATCCAAAAAATTAGGCTGATAGAGAAAAGAAATGAAAGTGGAAAGAAAATTGGCTTGGTCCTTTTGTCATTGTTTCTTCATTTGGAATGGGGACCTACAAATTGGCTGATTGTGATGGTGATGAATTGCTAGAACCTATCAATAGCATTCATGTTAAGAGGTTCCACACTTGATTCAGAGGAAAGAGTATCAGAATAAAGAGTATAAGTTGAAGAGTATTAGATGATTCAAGCATCACCCTTTGTACATGAGAAAATTCAAAAATACCAAAAAAGGAGAAAGATCAAAAATACCAAAAAAATAGAAAATTCAAAAAAGCCAAAAACATTTGAAAAAGAGAAAAAAGTGCCTTGGTGAAAACCTAGCAATAGGCATCTTGGTAGCAAAAAAAAAAAGAAAAAAGAGAAAAAGAGAAATAATCCCAAGAGGTGAAAACCTGGAAACAGGTGCCTTTTGTCTCTTAGGTGTTTCCTAGTTACATTTGTACATATTGCGGTTTCCTCATCTCACTTGTCCATATCCTCATTGCATCCGTCATTTGTGCATTACCCTAATAGAGTCTCAGAGCTGCATTCTTATCACATTCTAGGTTCAGTTGCCCTAAGTTTCACATTGATTACATTTATCACTTGGGGGCACACATCATAGATTTTGGTACCAACCGAATTCAATAGTGCAACATTTTGGTCACACATCAGGAGCAAATTTTCAGATTCAGGAGAGACATTTTGGAACCTTTGATTAATATCATTGTTCAACCCTAAAAAATTTGATCGCATAACATGATCCTTGAATCTCATTGCCTTATTTTATCAGGATTAAAAATTGACACACCCTAAATGATCAGATTGTCTGGAATTCTTATTTGAAAATCTAGTTACATTTCACAAACACTTGGAATTTTCGATGAGTTTTTCAATGACTTTTCTGAGTCATGTTTTTTTTAGCCACTCAATGATGTTTCAACTAGATTAGTAATGATAAGAGGCATGATGTTTTCTTAAGTTTCTAAGTGATTATTTTGAGGAAGGTTCTTTAACTTGTGTGAATTCATCTAAGGACATGGTCATCAAAGAACCATAGAGGAAATTCATATGGGACGGAGGGTTAACCTTTGTTTGTTTATGCAAAAGGATACCTTGGTTATTTAGATCTTCCATATCTTAATACCAACATCCACTTGCAACATTGAATCTGATTAAACCGGTATTCATACTCCCATAGTTGGTCATCCAACTAGTGAGGGTTGTACTTGGTTTCGTAAAAGGGGTTACCACATGCAGGAAAGTCATATTCATATTCTTATGGTCATAGTGGCACCAGTAAGGATTGTATCAACTCCTAGTTCCACAATGCTCTATGGTGAAAATATATCTCAGTTTGCATTCCTTTCACAAACCTCAAGGACAATTAGTTGCATTGCATTTTGCATGTTAGATTAATTGCATTCATGTTAGATTAGTTGTATGTTTCTTTTTAGCTTGCTTTCTCAGATGCTTAGTTCTCAAATGGCTTGTCTTTCTAGCATTTTTCCAAGTTCAAGGGGGGGGGGGACAACATGTTGAAAACACTTCATCAAATGAATTGGTTTCAAGTTATTCAAAATGAGATTTTCCTTTGCATTCATTATCATTAATCATTATTCATTATATATTCATGTAAAGTGAAAATCAAGAAAAAGATATATTAATCATTACTCATTATCCATATCATCATTTAAAACTGAATATCATAAATTAAATTGCATACATTCAAAAGCAAAAAGATAGATGCATTTCATTTATCATAGCACGAAGTATTGCATTGCATAAGACATACATGGTTAAATCATAAAAGCATATAGCAATAAGTTGCATTAACATCATTTGCCTCCATTTATCTATGTCCTACTCTAAGACATTTGCATCCATAGCACAATAGAAATAAATGCATCATAGAAACATATAGACATGCATAAAAGGAGATCTCATGACATCATCAAGGGAGGAATCAAAGATCATCATAGATAAATGTCCATCATCAATGTCTATAACATAAATTAGTACATCAAAGGTACATCAATACAATGGTCCATACATCAAAGTCCTAATCAAAAAATATATATGATACAATGTTGAATATCCTGGGTACAAATCTGTCTCATGACCTAGTAGGGGCACCTGAACCATCTCTGACCAAACCTGTGCCTGAACCCCCTACACCATTTGGATCCCTATCACCTACTCTATCCTGTGCACCAGGAGGTACCTAACTAGTGCTCGCACTGGTCAGTAACTAAGCCAGAGTAGCAAGAAACTAATGTAGCATGGTCGTGACCTGATCTAATCTCATTGTAACTATGGCCATCCCTTCCTGTAACACCTGAACATCCTGTACTATATCATTTGAAACTAGAGGCACTAGAGGTTCCTATGATGCTGGCGGAGCCTATGGTTCCTGAGGTGCTAAGGGTACCTACGGTATAACCTGTGTTGTGCTGACCTATGGGTCAACCTGTGGTATCTTTCCAAGAACCTATCTAGCCATCTAGACCTGTCTATGCCTGTGTCTTGCCCAATCTACATACACTCTCAAAGGAGCCTGACCCTAAGGCACCTATCCACCTACTTTCCTCTGCCTAGGCTACCTAAAACCACCACCTCGGCCTCTTGCATGTCCTCCTCTCATTTGAGGCCCAACTGCTCTCTGTACCCATGGCGCTCTAGGTGCCCTCTGAACTCTGCACTAGCGTGGCGTGTTGCCATCATCTCCATCATCCCCATCATCACCATCATCATCTGAGAGCTCATTGACATTAGGGATAGGCTCTATCAAATTTGTGAATCTCATGAACCGATGTCATAGAAACCACTCTTAGTACTCTGCTGACATCCCCGCATCTGCCACCAGTGGCATCAGATCCCAAACACCATATCCTAGCTAATCTATCTATAGATAGGTTGACTGGTAGTCAAGCTATGCTCCCCACATTGACCTCTCAGCCTATACTCAGGCATATAGTGCCATACCCTACGACATATCCTGCTCTCAGCCAAACTATCAAAGTACTCTCCCAAAGTAGAATCTCTCAATAACCAAAGGTGATCATCCTATCATCCATTGAGGTGCAAACATATAGGGTAACTCATCGTCATCCTCTTGATACCTCTTGCACTATAGATATGGCCTCCATACAACCTAATCAATATCATCAATCATACATCTCCAAAAGTCAACCTTGCCCAGATGATGTTGGAAAACCATGCCATCATATAGAAATGCATAAGGGTAACCACAAGCCCGCACTCATGCTAAGACTAGCCTAGTAATAGGGATATGCTCCCATGTCCATAACTATAACAAAACTGCACCTACAAAAATAGCTACACTACGCCGATATACAATCTCATGCAAATCATGATATAAATTCACCAACACATAGGAACCCCAATCCAATCTCCGTGGATGAGTAATCAGGTCCTCTATAATCTAGCCCTATCCGACTGCAAAACCATGACCTCTCCTATCTGGCAATAATAATCCCCTATCATAGCACCTAATAATGCTGGTAGGGTGGGAAATGAGGTAAAATGTGCCCAAGTAATACAATCATCTACAATGGTGTTATCTCCAAACACCCATCTACATACACTGCTATCATATACTGAATCATAATACACCCACTCTCCATGAGTCAGGATCCTCAATAGTCTATATACATCCTCTGGCGTAATAGTCATCTTGCCTAGAGGTAAATGAAAGGTATTATGGTGAGAGTGCCATTTCTTTGCCATAGCTATCAATAAACCTCAGTTCAACTGAAATCAAGGAAGATCTAAGAGAAAACTAAGTCCACAAGTCTCAATAGTATGCCGCTCAGGAGGCGTAAGCTCATCTACTAGGTCGAATAACCATAATGCTACAACTCACACCCACAACTTTTGAAAATGCTCTAGATTTTGAAACAAAGTGCATCATGTTAGTATTTCTCTTAATGAACCATTCTAAGTCAATCACAAAACATTAAATCTATCTTTTCTCTAACTTGAGCGTATCAACTTATTGCTCCTAAGCTCTATATCATGAGACACAAGGAAAATTTATAATCATATATGATTGACCTATAAAACATTCATCATTATGAATTTTCTAACATCCTAAACACTACTTGACATTCTAGATGAACATTTTCTAGCTTTGGACATAATTGTGTCATTTGGATGATCAATCAAACTAAGTTCATCTATTTTCCTATAACCCACTTTCAACTTTATGGTAGGCGACACTTGACTGAGTGTGCATGGATTTTTAAGCTAAGTGGCTTTTTAATCTTTAAAAGTGGCTCTTTCCCATGCGGAGGTAGCGCTTTACCAAATAGGTGGCCTTTTGCAGGCCTATACAGCTTTTCAAACATCATACGTGGCTTTTAAAACATGGTGTTTTCAGGTGGCACATTTGATATTTTGGGTGGCAATTCTGACCTAGCTCCTATGTGGCTAAGGATTGTGCATACGTGGCTTTTGACAGTGTGGACACAACTTTTTACTACCCTACTTGGAATTTTACCTATCCTACGTGGCATTTTGCTAATCATTTTCTAAAAAGCAATAAAAACATGCATTAAATGAAATTTTCAAAGCAATAAATGTACCAAGAGGGTTTGAACCACTCACCGGAGGCCTATAGTAAAGAGGTCTCTGATATCGGCGTGCTCGCTCGAACCTATGCTCTCATATGGGGACAACCATCACTATCAGTCATCAGAGGCTTAGAGCAAAATCTCAATAGTGAAAAGTGAAAATGAATAGTAATTTTTATTTTTTCAACCTATTTAAGCTATTTTAACCTATTTTATGAGATTTTTGACCCAGTCAAACCTAATATGCATATTCTGCACACTGGGGCATTTGTCTGACATCTTTCTAACATCATTATTTATCAAAAATGCAATCATCTTGGATCTCTTCTATCAACATTGTTCATCAAAAACTTTCACCTACGATCAATATGATTTCATTTCTGAGGGGGCATCATCATATCATTCAAATGGGATTCTACAGCATATCTTGTATCAAATTTGGGGCATTAAAATTTAAAAATTTTCATATCGGATTTTCATATCAGAGTTTCATATCGGATTCATATCAGAGCATCATATCATAGTTTCATATCAGGATTTCATATTAGAGTTTCATATCAGGGTTTCATATCAGATTTTTATCAGAACATCATATCAGAGTTTCATATCAGGGTTTCATATCAAAGTTTTCATATCAGAATTTCATATCAGCTCATTAGTATCGGCTCAATGATCAGGACAATCAATATTTCTTTGAATCAATGCACTTTGCACATCAATTCAAAGAGGGGCATTTGTAGACACCTAAAATTTACTAGGTGTACCTCAAGCATTCCAAACTATAAATCTCAGCCAAATGCCTTAAAATTTCATCTCAAATGCAAATCAAATGGATCAAATCAAATGGACAAAATTCAAACCAAATTAAAAGATCAAATAATCATGAAATTAAATAATTAAATGCAAAGCCTAAAGGGATTAATCAAATTATACAATTGATTTTTCAATTGTATAGTTCAAATCAAAAAGGATCAAATCCAACCCAATCACCCTTCCATGGCTAATTTTATTAAATGATGGAGTTATTTAATTCCTAATATCTTTGAGACAACCAACCAACTTTCCCTCCATTTGAAAACACCTCAAAGATTTTGACTTAACCAAACTTTGATCATTATTAACTCACTCTACCCCATACCCTTGGGAAAATGCTATAAATACAAGAAATTTCCTTTGTGTTTGGGATCCAAGAATTCAAGAGCAAAATCATCCTTATTATAGGCACATTGAGAGCATATGGGGAGCATTTGAGAGCTTTTTGAGAGAATTTTAGCATTTGCATTACATCTAGCATATCATGTTTAGGAGAATTTGTTATGTTCTCATATAATCTTGGAGCATTTTTGAGCATTTTGAGCATTCTAGATAGATTGGAGCATTCATTTTTCATACATATCTCATTCTAGGATTGTCCTTGAGAGAGATTAAGCTTGAGAGCTCTCTTAACAAAGCTTGGATAGAGAACCATGAAATGATATAGATTGTTTAGCTTCAATTTTTAGATTAATTTGTTTTATCATTCCATAGAATTGTTGCTTTCAATATTAATTTCATGAAGGTATATTTTCTTACACACAAAGTTAATCTTTTTGCTTCTGAAGAATGTAGTGAATTCCTCTCTTTTTGCCTCTGATAGTGATTGTGCCAAGTGAATGATCTGGGGTTCTTCCTCTGTGCCCAAGTTGATAGGTTGAGTTGGTTCAATAATCATAGATGATCTCTCCTAAAAATGACTTGGGAGCGCATCAAGTATCTCATCCTTAGGCACCTTAGAGAGGTTTTCACCTTTGGAAACATATTTTATTTTGATTGTTTTAGGCTCTGATATTGCCATGATGTGGTTTTCACCATCGGAGCACTTATTTCTTCTTATTTTGATTTTGTGACAAAGATACTTGATGTCTGCCTCGGTCATATTGACACTTTCTTCACTAGTGGAGGATATTACAGGTTCAACAACATGTAGGTAACATGCAAGAGAATAATCATTCTAGAACTTAAGGACTTCACTAGATGGGGAGGTAGAGTTCTAGTCTATAAGCTCAGGATGGAAAAGTGAAAGAGTGACGGGTTCAAGTGCATTCATGATATAATCATCAAAGACATGGACAAGCAAGTTGAGACCCAAAGCGATCTCATCTAAAGGTATAGTCAAATTCCTTTCATTCCTAGCGACCGTAGTAGAAGACATGTTAACATCTAGGGAGTCAGACTCATGTGACCCTACACTAGACCATTCACCTACTTCAAGAAGGTTTTCATATGCATTAGTTGTATCTGTATCTCTATCAAAAGTGGCATATGACAAGCTATCAAACTCATATTCATGAGAGTCTATTTCATCATTAGGTTTCATATCAAGAACATGAGCGAAATTGACCCTTTGTCCCTAGTTGGGATGAATTCTACCTAGAACCTCTACTATGGTTAGATGAATACCTGTTGACCTAGGTACCTCAGTAGTGTTTGTAGCATCAGTTTCCTCTTCTGTAATGAGAAGTGACTTGAATTCCTGGTCAAACTATTCTTGAAAGTGTGGTGGTATGTATAAATCACCTTGATGACCAAGATTTAGAGTATATATCTTTTTCCACTCCTCATAAGTTAATGGAGCAAGTGAAGTGGTGGTATTAGAATCGCTGTCAGTGTCTACTATACTGACACACAGTATAAAGTTATCTGGCTCAGCAAAGAATGCTGCCAGGTCTGGATGAATGGGATAAGGAAAAGTATCCTCATCAGAGCTGCCTTTAGATTCTGCAGTTTTAGGTGTTTCTTCAGGTGTTGGTTGTTTATCTTCTCAATGTACAAACTTGTTTATTCCTAGTTGAAATGTGATTTTCTGGAAGCCTATACCTGTAGAGTCGCATGTTTTGCGACCAATAGCTTCAAGTGGTGTAATCAAGGCTTTATGATTTGAACCTATGGGACCATTTCCTTTATAGCCAAAATGTTGCATAATAGATAAACCTTTACCATATTGCTCAGGTTTCATGTCATAAGGAGGAGATTGTCTAGAATTGTCTTCTCCTTTATAGATCCAAGCTTTGATAGCTTTATTTTCAGCTTCTTCTTCTAATGGTACTATGGCTTGTACAAAGGTACCACCATACTTTGTTGGAGGAACCGTGGAAGGTTTAGTGCTCTTAGAAGGTCTCCCAAAAGAACGTGGAGACAAAGGCAAAGATGTAATAGATAGCACAGGTTCAATCTGATATCCTCCCATGTCAGTTTCTTTGAGTGTCAAACTCTTTCCCATTTCTTTTAATTTGTTCTCAAGGAGTTCAATAGACTCTCTATTGGTAGGCACAAAGATGTCAGTAGATTTTGTGAGAGAATTGCAATCATAGCATGCATTAGTAGGTATAGCTACTTCAGACCCTTGGAATGGGAACTTAGTGCACTGATGGTATGTTGAAGGGATAGCCTGCATTTCATGGATCGATGTCCTTCCTAATAGAATATTGTATGCCAAAGGAATTTCAAGCACTTGATAGACAACATCTCATTCAACAGGACCAACTCTTATAGGCAAAACAACTAGCACCTTGGATTTACATTCCTCCTCTATCATAGGATTTAATAGTAATCTTTTTGCGAGCATCGATGCAATCTTCATCATAGCCTAACTCAATAAGGAAACTAGCAGAGTAAATATTTAGGCCAGCGTTGTTATCTATGAGAACACAGTGAACATGCTTTGGACCTATCATGACTTCAATGTGTAGAGGGTTATTATGTGGGTGACTCAAAGAATGGTCATCTTCCTCAGAGAAAGATAAGTAATGTGAGGAGGTCAAGTGACCTACCATGGATTGAAACTGGTCAAGATCAAGATCTTTTAGGACATTTTCCTCAGTGAGGGCTTTGTCCAAGATTTCCCTTTGAGCAGGGGAGATTTTTAGGAGCTCAAAAATAGTTATTTGAGCATTAGTACATTGCAATTGATCAAGAATGATGTAATTGGTAGCATTAGATGAAGGACCCATATTTGGATTCTTATTGGTACAGTAAACCTTAGCTTTGTCTAAAGGTTGAGTTGATGTAGACAGAGAAGGCTTAGGGCCTTTGATGACGATCTTAGCAAGAGATTGAGTAACAACATTAGCACTAACTTGAGATTTCTCTTGTTCAGAAGATTGAGGTGTAGACCCTCACAAAATGAAAGGTGTTTTAGACTTGGGAGTATATTTCTTTCCTTTGAGAATGATGACATTACAATATTCAACATCAACAGGTTCAACCATATTAATGACATTGTCATTATTGGTGTATGTATAGTTGACCTTAGCATCAATATTTTTGCCTTTAGATGATTCAGCTTTTCCATGAGGAGGAAATGGGTCTTTGAAAGCTTGGTGATTAGAATTTTTGTTGTGACCTCCCACAATAATAACCTCACTATCAATGAGATCCTAGATTTTATGCCGTAATTTAAGACAAGTAGCCATTTTATGACCATTGTTTTGGTGAAAATCACAATAAGCAGATTCATTCCACCAAGAGGGTCTTGGTTGTGGATCATAAGGTCATGAATTATCCAATGGAGTGAGTAAATTGTTGTCTACAAGAGTCTTGTAAACTGCCTCAAGAGGTTCTCCTAAAGGAGTGTGTTGGTTGTATTTCCTATTTTGGCAGTTCTCTTGGTTCCTTGTCCTGCTCTCTGTAATTTGATGTGCTCAATTCTGCTATCTCTTGTTCATTCTGGCCTTACCCATGTCAAGTTTTCAAGTTTTCAAGTCTAAACCTAGCTCATTATGCAAAAACCCTGAAAACCCTTAGTCTTCCAAGTGTTAAATGATGATTTTAAACCCTAGGTCATGTCTTTCTATTTTCAAGTTAATTTTTCATTCACTTAAGGCATGTGTTTTAATTTGAGTCACCTCGTCGTGTTACCCCAGCTGAACATTCCAATTGTCTTCCCGACTTGGCATTTTCCTTGTGTCGCGTGGTCTCATTTAAAATTAGAATATTCCTTTGGCATTTCTGAGACTCAGCGATTTCTTTATGTCGGGTAGTCGCAGAATAACTATGTCATAAGGCTTTATAAAGAAGGGACCCACTGCTTAGTCGGGTGATCGCGGGAGATTTTTAATAGTCATGAAAGTATCTTCATACTTCGTGATTACTTCATGTCACGTTATCGCCAAATCAAGCCAAAGCTAACAGTTAAGTCAAGCCTTCAGTCACGTGGTCTCAAAATGAAACAGCGATTAAGGGATTTTGACTGAGACTTTGTGACTAACCATTTGAAGTTTGCAGTAATGCTTAGTCGGGATGTTGCCAGAGCAAGATGATGACTCAGTTCTCCAGTATACAGTAAGTGAACCAATGATTGAGTGACATGTGTCATAGGACATGTGGATGTTTAAAAGAGTATTGCATGGTCGCGAGAAGGAGAAAATGGATTCAGTGACTTCGAGGCTAAGGTGCTTTGCCTTCTATCGCGATGTCTGGAAATGATTTAAGGGAATGTAAGAAACATTAAATGATTAAGCGACAGCCGTCAGATGAAAGAATCAGAAGATCCAACGATGGTCGCGAAGTCTAAGAAGAAAAGTGCCCCAAGGGAAAAGTCCTCCCGACTTGGCGATTAGGGTATGTCCCGCAGTCATCAGAAGTTAAAAGGGGGTGCTTATAACATGTTAAGGTAAAGTTGAATGCTCAGGGCTTATATCTCCTGACTGGGCGACTAGGAATTGTCGTGAAGTCTTGAAATATAAATTAAACACTCAGCGACAGGGAGATAACCATAAAGGTTAATGGTAACGGTTAGTCACGAGGTCTCAGAAAGAATGGTGAGTTACTGTTAACTGTGCACGACTATGATTTCAGTTATGTCACATGAAATCCAGATAATCACTTGGGTCAGCCAAAGTTAAGAAAGCATATTGTCGCCAGGTCTCGAGATGGAACCATGGTTAATAATAGAGGCCCATGACAAAGAGACTTAATGCAGTCGTGCAGTTGGCTGATTACAAGATCTAAGAAATAGCGGCAGTTTTTGATGTGATAGAGTAAATCTCTTGGCAACCAATCATAGGCTCGTATTTTGATTACAGTGCAAAAAGAGTAGCTGAGATGTGAGATAGACAATGAATTAGAATGTGACATGTCAGCTCTCTTAAATGTTATATGATTGCTCCGAGGATTCATTTTTGAAAATTTGATTTTCTGTCAAGCTCAGAAACTACGGCTAGGTTTTTCAAGTTCACAGCATGGTGAATTAATGGTAGAACTGATGTTTCTAAATTATGAGCTACGTACTTTGAATGACGGCTATAAGGAGTTGATGGTGCTTTCATTCTCATTCACCGTTCTTTTAGTTTTCAGAGCCAAGTTGCTAATTTTCAGGAGAGAGATATTTTGCGTAGTTTGCACTGTTTCCAAAGTTGATCAGAGAGTTCTAAATTGCAGGAGATTGTGCATAGAACAAACAGCTGATATTTGAGATAGATTTGTTTCAATATCGGTAAGGAAAAAGAGATTCAGGGTGTTGCAAGGATGAGCAGAGCTGTGAGTGCTGCTTCAACAAGTGGAGGGAGTGGAGAAGAACAGAAAGGAAAAGCAAGTTTCTCTAATGAGTTTCTCCGTCTCCTTCCTGGTTCAACGCAGAATAAGAAGGCCAATGCTAATGTTCTCCTGGATGAGTACAAGAACATTCGAGATGCTATGACCTCGGGCACAACACGTTTCTCTCTTTTCAATTATTTCTATAAAAATTCTGATAAGCCCATCCCAGTTTCAAACCCTTGGACATGTGGTCTTGCTAGGTTGCTTGTTCCTGATTTTTTCTTAGATGTAGACCTATTTCTAGACCTAACAAATCACTATGATGCTATAAAAAAGACCATCAAAAGGGATGATGGCACTGCCCTACTAATTTTAAACAAGAAATCATTCATGCAAGCCTTTGGCTTATTCAGCACCATGTCTACTAAAATTGACATGACAAAGCAGGAGAAGAGGTATAGTTCCAAGCCTGGTATTGCAAAAGGCTTATTGCAGAAGCATATGTTAAAAG
>MU224754.1:5230181-5259773 GCA_018584345.1 Thuja plicata
ATACCCATGTTTATCCCTCCACACTTGGAGACTCTACACTCCTGGTGTCTCAACCTATCACCCTTCTAAGGTACTCTGTCCTCCCAAGGATGAGTGTGCCTTGAAGACTCCCAAATAAGTATGAGCATAAATAAAATACAACATAAACAAGAAACTCAAATAAACATACATTGAGTAAACCAAAACTTCATACAAGACTTAACACAAAAACTCCATGTAGTTGAAAACATGAACTCAATAAAACATACATGGAGTAGTCCATAAACTGCATGCAAGACTTCATTAATGGCGCTCAAGCCATATACATGCTAAAAGAACATAAATTCATCTTTACTCTAAGGAAACTAACCTCAAATCCAAGCTATGGAAATTACAAAATTGATTTTGAAGAGCTTTCCCTTCCAATCCTTCTCCTTCTCTCCAAAATTTACCCCTACAAAATAATTTTTCTCTAAAAGTAGAGAGTGGGTGTGTACCCAAGACTCCCTCTAAGGCCTTCCTTATAAAGGCATTCCTCCTAAAATATCAGGAGTCATAAATGGAGGGAAGATTCTAATCCATCTACTCTCCCCACTTGCCTTCTTCATAAATGGACTTAAATGTTTGTAAGGAAAGAAGGGATGGCTTAACCAAAGTCTTCCAACTCTCCAAATCCGCCACTTCCCAAAATGGTGACTTCAGGGGAGTCATAAATGAGTTTTAAGACTCTTAATGGGTTGAAAATGACCCCTAACCCCTAAGGTACCAAGTGGGGTGGTTAGTTTTGACCCTAGTTACTCCCTGGGAGTCCAAATGACCCTTCTAAACTCTACCCAAGGTTAAATCTCGAAAATCCTACCTAAAAGACTCAATCTAATCTCTCTTGACTCATCCATATCTTCCTTGACTCAATCTCGTATTAATCTTATCTTCCTAAACCTTAGGGTAAGAATAGGGACTATACTAGGTAACTCTTGGGTAAAGTTAAGCATATGCTAGTCACATTTACTAGCCATGCCACACACAAGGTGCACATGTGTCAAGTGACACAACAATTTTACATGAGCATGACTTATTACATATTTACTCAATTAAATAAAATAAAATCATACACCACACTTTTATGAATAAAATAACAATACAACAAGGTCCATGTCTTTTTTTTATAGACAAGATCTTAGCATCATGGTTTTCACATAGGTCCATTTCTGAATCCTCTATTAGTACCATGGTCAACTTTCGTGCACACTCATTGCACACATCAGTAGGTCCAATTAATCAATACTTAAACATATCAAGATACATAATGTAAATTGAACACACATTCACTTACAATTGCATAGATGATTTGTTTAACTTAAACAATATCCACATCTAATCTATATGCATAAACATAACTCTTAATAAATTTGCATCTTGATTACATCTAAAATCCACATACTAATCCAATATACAAAATCATCAAAACTAGCTCCTATAGGGAAATCTACATCACTTACATAGAGTATCACATAGATTCCCTGATTACGTTGTATTCAAGAAAAGGATTCAACATAGCCATAAAGTAATACATGTGTCCATATAGTCCAACTATAACAAAATGTGAATCAATATGAGAACACATAAATGAGAAATAGTGCTAAGCTTATCTCGGACTGGGGTAGGCCTCACAGATACATGGAGAGATTATCATTATCTCACATTATTCTCACATTATCAGGGAGAGATATTCAAAGGGAGAGATCATATCATTATCCATGGAGAAAAAGTTCCTAAGATCAAAGGGAGAGATTGATTAAATATGAAATATCCATTCTAAGGGAGAGAAGTAAAAGAAGGGAGAGAAGTAATAGAAGGAAGAGGATACCTACTAAGGGAGAGATTCCTGTCAAAGAAAAAAATATTATCAAGGAGAGGAATGGTCAAGGAAAAACACATATCAAAAATAGAGAACAAAAGCTGATACATCTATCTAGTAAAGGGATTGAAGATTGAAGAAATGCACTGTGTAAGAAACAAATCTAAGGTGTTTGAGCTAACCAAGAGTTAGGCATTGGTATTAGTTATAATAGGAGAGATTGATGAACTTCAATTGTTATATTTCATATTGTATTATTAATAATTTAGTGTAATAATGTAGTGTGTTGCCATCAATACCAAAGGGAGAGATTGATGACATGTAACTAATTGAATATTTGAAGATATTAAGTTGATCACCGAAATGTAGAAAGATAATGCAAGATATTAAATTAGTTAATGGATTGTATTGTCATTGATGTTAACTTGATATAATCTGATCAGTTATAATCAAAGTGTCAAAGACTTCAGAGAATCAAAGAGAGAAAGATTATGCTTTCAGTAATGCATAGTGGATAAGAATTGTCTAAGTGACTTCAAACACTGATGGCTAGTGTAAACCAAAGGAAATAGATAATTGAGAGCTAAGTCATAGTGATGCCCAAGAAAACAAACTGAAAAGCATTATCGATGAGCAGAATCAAAAGAATTACTGACGGTTAGAATTATAGTGTTAACCGACAGACAAACAAGCCCAAAGGATAGACAACCCTAATGGATAGAGAACACTGCCGAAGAAGCCCAAGGAGAACTAGAGTGTTGACCAAAGCTATCAAAGAGTTAAAACACCGAAGTTAACTGGAGTTCAGAAAAGAAAAAATACTTAGTTGGCAGAGCTAAAGATAGACTTAACTAGTTGTTATCATTGTTTTCATCGACAAGATAAAGACCAAGATAAGTAAAATATTTTAAAGTTTCTTTAGCCAGTTGTTAAGAATATTTCAACGAGATAAAACAAGAGTTATGCTTTAAATCAAGATTGGCTAAGATTGCGGATCACACCAAGAATAAGAAAATCAAGAAGTGAGAAATGGTGATATCATATCTATAAAGAGACAACTTAATTCATTATGAATTAAGGGGAGTGAATGAGAAGGAGGATGCTGGAGAGAAACTGATGAAGAACATCTTCATACAGTCATGATCAATCAAGATGAGGAAAGAGCTAAATATTTTTGTGGACACTGAGAAATAAAGAAGCACAACATCACCGAGTAGAAATAAGTGGAGCATAGGTATTGAAAAGACATATTGATCAGAAAGGTATAATGAGCTTACAATTGATCTAAAAATATGCAAGTCTAAGTTGTATATGTGAACAAATCATTTACTATTTCAGTTTAACCATTGATTTCAAAAGTCTCTTAACCAAGCAGGATTTAAATATCCTTTCTATATTGAGATACATCCCAAGGAATATCAAAAAGTTTAATCATGAAGATAGCATGAGATGCCAGATACCATTTGACAAACCAGCAGTTTTTGGACAAGGAAGGTAGCATAGAGATGCTCGATATCAAGTGACAAAAAAATCTATCAAATCCTCTAACAAGGTCAAACCTAACAATGTGTTTTTAACCTTTAACAGGGTTGTCTCTTCACTGAGCTCACTTCAAAAGAGTGAAAAATTTTGGGTTACCGGTCCCAAGTGTTTTTTCCCTTAATAGGGTTTCCATGTTTAAAATCCATGTGTCAATGTGTTTACGAGTCATTACTTTAGTGTTTTTCATTGCACATAATTATATCCAGATTGATCGGTATACACTAAGAAATTTACTATTTTTTGGTAAATCAAAGACTGCTATTTGATAAACATAAGAATAAGTTTAAACAATGAACTCCAAGAAATAGTTATTTGATAAGTTTATTTGAAGGCATACATCTTGTAGGACTGAAGATAACTAGAGGCTTAATATTGTGGTACAAATTTTTTGGGTTGATTAATTGGAATATTTTTTAGGCCACTAATTCACCCCCACCCCCCCCCCCACTCTCACTTATTTCTAACACCTACTAGGATTCAAGAGTAACAACAGGCTCACTACCTAGGCACACTACCTAAAGAAGGTTAAATCCACCTTTAGGAATTACTGTCCGAAATATATGTGTACAAAATATATAATCCAATGAAATATCTAATAGAAAATTTCTTTTCTTAATCAATTCCAATGAATTCTCTTAATCACATCCTCTACCCTACATCCAACAGACTTCACACAAATAAGATCACAACTTTTACACTTTGTTGTTCCCACACACTCCACAAAAGAAAACAACTTTCTTTTATACAGATTTATAATAAGCAATTAGGTTGGCCGATTAAGACTTCCCCAATGCACAAATAATTAAATAATCCCTTACTAAGATACACATGGTACCTATAAAAAGTAAAAATCAATTATAACTCATCAAATATAATCCAAGATCCATAATACACACTCAAAATCCATAATACATGCTCCATCTCTTAAGTCGGCCCCAAATAGGCCTCCTCCAAAAAAATGCCACAACTGATGTCACCAAGAATCCATCAACCCAAGAATCATAACACACATTCTCAACATGTCTTTTTCTATTCCCTAAGATCGCATAACATGAATCCATATTGCATGCAAGTTATCCTCAAAACTTAGAGACTAACTCTGTCATATTTCACTATCATAGTCATGTACCCAGTCTTCACTGAAATATCTATAACTTACTCACTCTAAAATATTAATCTATGCAACTTTAGACATAAGATCACAATACATACCTATACACATCATGATCTTCTCACATTCTAAAACAACTGTATAGTACATGTACACTTTTATCAACAATTAAGAAACAATAATAACCAGTTTGTTCTGCCTCAATAGAAACATATCTTGACATCAGTGACAAAACATGAATACCAACAACAACATCAAAAACCAATTCCAATATGAGTCACATGTCAACCAAAGTTGGATCATCCTCCATTGTGCAATGCAGTATGTGTAAACATGTGAAACAATTAGAGGATGATAATGTGATACGAGGACTAAAGGTGGATCTCACACATAAAGTGGAACAAGCTAAAAAATAACTCCACCTAATATGGAATTCTCCTAGAACATGTGCTAAAATGAAATGAAAAATCCTATGTGTCTATATAAAAACTAGTACAACAATGCATTATGCTAGGTAAACTTATGTAGAGTGTAATTAGAATTAATTAATTACGCCAACACTCCCCCTTAAGTGCAACTTAGGGGAATGAACTTAATCTCACAGTGATAGATGAAAATGCATGATGGGTCCTAGATACTAGACCATGTTAGGTACCCATGTATAATATATAAATGAAAAATATATGCAATTTAATCTCTCATAAAGAGGAGAATGAGGGAAAACCTCATAGAAAAAACCCTCCCCCAAAAAGAGAGATGAAAACAAGATGCATGGATGGATGGAGTAATCAAGANCCCCCCCCCCCCCATTATGACATACATCATGTATATACAATAGATAAGTATGAGAAGGAAAAATATGAGGAAAAATCCCCCCTATAAGAGAGAAGTAGAAGAAGAGTGGCAAGGTAGCGCCCCTCAATATAGAATGCCCATTAGTGATAGTTGATCCATGATGAATGTAGAATCTTTCCCATGAAAAATGAATGATGATCCTCCCCTTAGGAAGAAAGAATGTCATAGGTGTAGATGAGATTCCTCCCCATTTTCTTAGAAGAAACCACAAGAAGTATAATGTCTCTAAAAACTTCTCAACTGTCCCTACATCGATACTAAAGGTTGAGCCTTCCAAAACTATTGAAAATAACAATACAAGATCTAACAAGGATGGATGTATAACAAGTCCCAAATAACCAAGCGTCTCCCCTAATGATAAAGAGACCTCTTGTAACTATTTACATAAGGTTCCATAATCACATCAACCTCAAAAGATAGATCATATAAAGAATGGACAAGAGGGTCAAAGTCTTCCCTTACAACAACTATAAAAGGATCATCTTCATTAAAGAGAAGATGTATATCATCAATAATGTCCCCCATGTATGCAATATAGGACTCCACAAAAAACTACAATGTATGTCAAGTAGTCATCCCTTGATGTCATAATTGGAAGACAAGGTGTACCAAACTTTACTAAATCACATGGACTTATCATTGTAGAAATGTATGCATGTGGAAGCTACTAATGTTGCAACCTTATCCTTCAATTGTCTGAAGGATCTGCCACAATTGAATATGTTAAATCAAGATTTTATCTAACCAAAATAGGTCTATTGGAAGAAGATGAAGGAGTATCCTCAACCTTTATATTTCCAAGAAAAGTTATAATCCTGTGTATTGGGGTTGAGGTAGATGAACCATCTGAATCATTGTCACTATTGTCACTCTCGGTTTCCACAATGTCTAAAGTATGGAGAGGAGTAGAGTTTAAGCTAGGTGAACTTTCATCAAAGTGAAAATTCCTCTCTATTAAAGATATCTTGAGTCTTAGGATCCATAAGTCTATATACCTTCACCCTTTTGTAATATCCAATGAATGTACAAGGCCTTCATGGAAGTGCCTTTCATTTTTGTGAAGATATGTGTGCTCATGTTGGACAACCAAGTACTGTAAAGTGTTTCACAACTATTTTTCTTCTACACCATGCCTCCAAATGAGTCATTCCATCTAAGGCATTATGAGGAGATCTATTGAGAATGTGATTGAAACAACTTATAGATTCTATCACAAGTGATGGATAAAGAGATGGGGCTTCAATCATACAACTTTCCATTTCCTTAAGTGTTCTAATCTTCATTTCTAACACTCTTGTCTGTTGTAGACTAAATGCAACTAGATTTTGAAGATCAATACCCTCAAGCTCATAAAAGTCCATAAGTATTTATTTCACATATCCTCTTTCATTATCTATATGAAGAACCTTGATGAATTTACTTGATTTATTTTCAACATGAGACTTGAAGGAGAGAAACTTATCTGTGTATGTATAAATCATACCTTCATGAAATAAAGATGCTATCTATCAATTCTATGGAAATAATGATACAATTTAATCTAAGAATTGACAAATAAAGCATTTAACATCTCATGGATCTCTATCTAGTATGCTAATAGAGCTCTCAGCCTTAATCCCTACTAGTGATAGCCCTAGAATGAGAATTTATGTTTGATTATGCCTATTCTAGCTCACAACTCTCAAATTGTCAATGCAATTCATTCTATTATGATATCAATTGCTCAAAATATGCTAAAATATGCTTATGATCTTTCTAAATTTCTCTATAATAAGGATGCAATTTCTCGTGAATGTCTAGGATCCCTTATACTTTGAAAATTGCTTATATTTATAATATTTTCCCAAGTGTATCAGGGAGAGTTACTTGATCATGATTAAGCCTTAGTTAGGTGAGATGCTTTGAGATGGTTTCAAATGGGGAGACAATTTAAATGCTTGTCTTAAAGGTTGGGACAAAGGGACAAATTTGAGTGATTGAGATTGAAATTTCAAATTGAGTGATTAAGATTGAAAATTAGGAGTGATCCATGTGCTTTGTGTTCTCAATTCTCATTGGTTGCTCAAATTTATGTTGAGGGATATTTAAGATTGATTAAATTCAATCAATTAATTAATTTATCCATGTAGGGGAATAGGTTCAATTTGATTTTTGATTTGAACTATACAATTAATTGATTAAAATCAATTATATAGTTTGATTAATCCCTTTAGGCTTATATTTAATTATTTGATGTCATGGTTAATTGATCCTTTGATTTAAATGATTTTGTCCCAATTTGATTGATAAATGTCCATTTGACTTTGATGAAATTTAGATCATTTTTCTTAGATTTACAAATTTCCTTGTTTATAGAACACCTACCCAGTTTTAGATGTTTACAAATGCCCCTCTTTGAATTGATGTGAAAAGTGCATTGATTCAAAGAAAATTCCATGTCGTGATCACTGATTCAATGCTTGATTGATTTGATCCAAAAAATGATCTTATAGAAAACCCAATCTGATGATTGATAACCTGATTTGAAACTGGTTGATAGCCTAATTCAATGGTTGATATTTGATTGATTGGATAAGATGTTGGATGCCCCACTAATAATGTTTGAAATTTTAATTCCCCAGATTAAGATAATGTTATTTCATGCATATCCTGATTTGATACTATGATAATGCCCCCTCAGAAATAAAACCAATTGATATCCAGATGGAAAAGATGATGAAACCAATAAAGATAGATCCAATATGTTTTCATTTCTAAAAAACATTGATGATGATCCTAGCAATAGAACATGCCCCACTATGAAAAAAATGTAGATTAGGTCAAACTAGGTCAAATAGGGTCAACCATCTCTCCAAAATTAGGTTAAATAGATTAAATAGGTTGAAAAACCTATTTTTACTATTCATTTTCACTTTTTACCCTAGATATTTTTCTCTGATCCTACTAAGGTTGATAGCGATGGTGGTCCCTATTAGAGAGCATCAGTTTGAGTGAGAATGCCAATATCAAAGACCCTGTGACTATGGACCTCCGGTAAGTGGTTTTTTAACCTCCTAGTGCATTTATTGCTTCATTTTGATTGAATTTATTGCATTTAAACTTGCTTGCTAGGATAGAGTAGGTGAAATGATGCCTATCATAGGTTAAATGATGCCTAGATATGTGAAATAACACATCCACATAGGGAAGTGATGCATGTGTGTATCAAAATTCCACATACCAATTAGGTTAAAACTTGCATTTGCTAAATAAAATTCCTCCTATCAAACCCTAGGGAAAAAGTAGGTTTTAAATGCTGCCTAACAGGTTTAAAATGTCACGTAGGAATATGAAATATTGTGTACACTATAAAGTGATTCCTCTGATAAATCAAATCATGCCTGTCATGGATGAAATGATGCCTAGCCATGAAATGATGTGTACACTATGCCAAGTGACACCTGCAATGAAAGTTGATTAAAACTTGATTTAAAAAGTACAAACTACTTTCTGAGTGATCGTCTAGAATACTGGATTTATTTCCAAGATAGATAAATGTGTTTAGTAATTCTTTCAAGTGTTTAGGATATTAGAATAATCACAATAATGGATGTTTGATTTCTTAATCTGATAGAATAGAAAATAGATTGATAGGATAACTGATCATATTAGTCCCTTCTCAAGATCTAGAGTTAGGAACAATAAGTTGATGCGCTCAAAAAGAGAAAATGATTGATTGACTTAAAATGATCCACTAATATAATGATACTAATATGATTCACTTGTATTCAAAACATTCACGGTTCCATAAGTTGTACATATAGAATCTAGCTTCCTAGATACTTGACTTATCCAACGAATTGATGGGTCCAGAGTTACACATCATAGAGAAATGTGGAATGAGTTTCCTCCTTGAGCTTCCTCAGTTCCAACTGAATCAAAGTTTACTTACTCTGACCATAGTACTTTCCACCTTCCACTCAGTGAGATGATGATCACTCCTGAGGATGTTTATAGATTGCTTCATATCCCAACTCGAGGAGAGTGAGTTTATTACAATCAGGTATATGATGGTAGTGTATGCAGACATGTATTTGGTGATGATGTGATTAGAGATGACACAATTATGTGGGCATAGTTTTCTTCATTCCCAAATTTTCTAGTAGTATTAAGTGCAGTTATCGGAGGATTACTTCTCCCTGACAAACGAGGTCGCAGATTCTCAATTGGATGGGTTTGAATCTTGGAGGACTTGATTACACATCCTCAACAATTTTATTGGGGTTCCTATGTTTTGGCAGAGTTATATCATGATTTGCACAAGGTGGTATATAGAGCGAGTGAATCTTTATCAACAGGTACTATTATATTATAGTTATGTACCTGGGAGAACATCCCTATGATGAGACCTATAGTAGCTCATGTTCAAGGTTGAGGATGGCCTTTTACATTTTGATATGATGGGATGGTTGTCCAACATCATCTGGGAAAGCTTGAGTACTGGTTTCATACTATCAATGATATAGATTAGGTCATCTAGAGACCTTACCTTAGATGCAAGGATGGAAAGAGGATGATGAGGAGCTTCCATACATGTTTTCCCCTTGTTGGATGATTGATCAATCACCACTTGTGAGTGAGAGATTCTACTTTTGTCATGTTTTGTGATAGTTTGGCCGAGTTCAAGACATGCCTCAGGGTAAGGCATTATATGCATGTGTATAGGAAGAGAGATTCATGCGGTGAGATATGTTAGATCATGTTGTTGATGTCAGGATGTCTGTGTAGTATAGAGAGTGGTTTTATCACCTCAGATTCAAGAGATTTACTGATATAGCAGAGCCCATTCCTGATATGGATGATACATTTGATGATGATGATGGAGATGGAGGTGGTAGAGGTTTGAGAGTATAGAAATAGTGAGCTCCTAGAGTACAGAGAGCACCTGGGGCTATTGGCAGAGGATGGGGTGGACCTCAGATGTGGGGTGGACATGTGAGGGCTAGGGGTGGTGGATTTGGTCAGCCTAGATAGAGACAAGTACATGGTCAGCCCATACCAGCCGCAACATGGGGTCAACAGAGATAAAGAGTTTCTAGACAAGTACCGGTAGCTACTACTAGGCATGGTTTAGGGACACAGGTGCAGGCTCCTTTACATGGATAGGTTTATGCACAATAGGTTCCTCTTGTTGACCAAAAGTTGAACCAAAGATTCATATTGCATTGTAGGTACCTCTTGCACCACATGCACCTCAGGCTCCATAGGCACCTCAGGTGATAGATTCCTTGACATAGGATGTTCAGACTTTACAAGCAGGGATGACATCTATGAGCAGTCAGATTTATTAGGTGGCCACCATGATGCAATAGTTCATGATGATGATGATGACCCAGAGGCCTAGTATAGCTAGCATGAGCCAGGTACCTTTGACTTCATAAGAAAGATTAGGTGACAGAGATCCTGATGGGATAGGTGATGGATCAGGTGCCCCTACTAGTCTTTAGACAAATTTTATATTGATCCTCTGATATACATTGATGTATTATTTGTATTGTTTTTTATCAATACTTTGATGATGTGTCATTTTTTCCATGATGTATCTTGATATACATATGTTTTGGATATTGCTTTGATAGACATTTATTTGATGCTCTTTGATTCCCATGATTTTTTTATGATGTGATGTGATATTTCTTTATATGCAGATCTATATGATGTATATGATGCAGTTACTTTTATTATGCTATAGATGCATTTTATCTTATTTATGACATATATAGATGGATGTAATTGATGTATGCAACTTATATTAAATGCACTCTTTAAATGGATGTAAAAATGAATAATGATTAATGCTTCTTTTCTTTTGGTTTTCAGATATAATAAATAATGAATAATGAGTAATGCGGTGAATGAATGCAAAAGATAATCTCACATAATTGATTGAATCAAGGATAATTGAATAATTGAACCCCCCAAAATTGATTAACCCCCTTGAACTTGGAAAAATCCTTTAAATATATGCAATTAATGTAACATGAAAATGCAATGTAATGCAACTAGCTTTCATCAACTTTTTGGCAAAAGAGATATATTTTCATCATTGAGTGTTGTAGAACTAGGAGAAAGTACAACCATCAATGACCACATCATGATGATATGAATACCACTTTCATCACTTCTGGTAACCATTAGGAAACTAGTACAACCCTCACTATTTGAATAACCAACTATGGGAGTATGAATATTGGTCTCATCGGATTCAATGTTGAAAGTGGATTTTTCTATTAAGATATGGAAGATCTAAATATCCAAGGTATACTTTTGCGTAAACAAACAAAGCTTAACCCCCCATCCTATATCAAAGTTCTTGATGGTTCTTGATGACCATGTCCTTAGATGAATTCACACAAGTTGGTGGATCTTCCTCAAAACAATCACATAGAAGTTAAGAAAATTTCATGTCTTCATCATCACCAATCTAGTCGAAATATCATCAATTAGCTAAAAAGACATGACTTGAAAAGTTAATGAAAATCATAAAAAATTTCAAGTGTTTGGTCTTGTATCAAGATTTTCAATAGAATTCCAAACATTCTGATCATTTAAGTTGTGTTAATTTTTAATCCTGATAAAATAAGGTCAATGAAGTTCAAGGATTTGTTGCAAGGTCAAACGATTGGGTTTGAACAATGATATCCATCAAAGGTTCAACAATATCTCTCCTCTGAAATTCTAAAAATCTACTTCTGATATGTGATCAACATGTAGCACTTATCAATCTGTTTGTACCAAAAACCAATGCTTTTCCCCCAAGTGAGAAATGTGACCATGTGAAACATGGGAAAATGAAACCTAGTATGTGACAATGCAGTCGAGAGGCTTTATTATGACTATGAAAAAATAACGGATGCAATGAAGGATATACAAATGAGATGATGAAAAAGACATTATGTAAAAATGCAACTAGGAAAGACCAAAGGGATCAAAAGGCGCCAGTTTCTAGGTTTTCACCTTTTGGGTTTGTTGCTCTTTTTCTATTTTTCATTTTTTTTGCTACCAAGGTGCACTATTGCTAGGTTTTCACCAAGGCACTTTTTCTCTTTTTCAAAATTTTCAAATTTTTTTTTTGATATCATCAAGGCACCTATTTGTTAGGTTTTCACCAAGATAACCATTTTTTTATTTTTAAATGTTTTTGCTTTCTTCATGCTCAATTTTCTCCTTCTTAATGCTTTTCTACTTTTCCAATGTTTTTGACTTTTTGATTTTTCTCATGTTTTTGGATTTTTAATTTTCTCATATACAAAGAATGATGCTAAAATCATTGGATACACACTCATCTAATATTGTTTTCTCCTATACTCTTTCATCTGATCTGGTATGAAACAACTTTAGATGGATGCTATTAATAGGCTCTTGTAATTCATCACCCTCACAATCAGCTAGCTTGTAGGTCCCTATTCCAAAAGAGAAAGTAATTACAAAGGGTCCAAGCCAATTTTCTTCCCATTTTCCCTTATTTTATCTATTTACTTGGTTTTTAAGGTTTTCTCTTAACACTAAGTCTCCCACTTGAAAGGTTCTCAGTTTGATATGCTTGTTTTAGTTTCTTGAGATTCTATTCTGATATACCATCAAATGTTCATAGGCTTGTGTTTGGTTTTCATCCAAAAATTACAATTGTTGAAGTCGGGCGACCTTATAATCCTCATCATTGATTAATTAATGTAAAGAGACTCTTAAGGATGGGATTTTAACCTCCAAAGGTAGAATAACTTTTTCCCCATAAACTAGGGAAAATGGTGTACCTCCTCTAGGTGTTCATATGCTAGTTCTATATGCACACAATGCCAAGTTTATCTGTACATGCCAATCTCTTCCTGATTTATCAACCGATCTCTTCAATATTTTGAGAATATTCTTGTTTGTGGCTTCGGCTTGTCCATTACCTTGAGGACAGTAAATGGAGGAAGAATGGTGCGTTATATGGAAAGTTTCACAAAGTTCATCCACATCTTCATTCTTGAATTTTTTTCCATTATCTATGATGATGGCATGAGGAATACCATATCTACAAATGATGTGATCAAGAATAAATAGTGAAATCTATTTTCCCGTGGAAGTTGTCAATGGTACAACCTCTACCCATTTGGTAAAATATTATGTAGTTGTGATTATCTATTTGTGACCATTGGAAAAAGGTTGGTAAATCGTTCCAATAAGATCAAAACCCCATTGTTAAAATGGCCATGGTGTAATAAATGGATGCAATTCTTGTACAAGTGCATGGATCATATCTCCATGGTATTGGCATTTTGCACACGCTTTGACAAAGTGGCAAGCATCTTTTTCTAAGATTTTGCAAAAATACCCCATGTGAAGGATTTTATTAGATAGATTCAACCCACTTGAATGTAACCCATAGATACCCTTGTGAATTTATTTTAAATCTAATCTCTATTCCTCATCCTCTAGACACCTAAGAAGTGTTCTATCAAGACCTTTGTGATACAATGTGTCTGATAGGATGGTATAATGAGCGACTTGTCTTATAAAATGTTATTTTTGGTCATGGGTTTGGTCCATAGGTAAAACTTGGTCTTTAAAATAGGAATAAATTGGTCCATACCAATTTGAGTCATGTCCATTAATAAGGGAAATCATTTGGGTGTCAGGTAGGTCAAAAGGTGGTTTTACCAACTCTCCCACCAAGAATTCATACCTCACATTTTGATCAGGCATTTGGAGTAATGAAGCCAAGGTAGCCATAGAATCTACAACTCTATTCTTGTCCCTCAGAATTTTCTCAAATGTGATTAAGGAAAAGTATTTCTTCCAGTCATCTACCATTCTCTTATATGGTAGTAACTTGTCATCCTTAGTTTGATATTCATCATTTATTTGATTGATGACCAATTGAGAATCCCCATAAACTTGTAATTTTGTTCCATTATAAAACCATTTTGATGCCTATGGATAAAGCTTCATATTCTACAATGTTGTTTGTACATGGGAACAATATTTTACAATATTTTGGAATGGTGTACCCTTGAGGTGTGATCAATAAAATTCCAGCCCCTAAACGATTTTGAGTGTAGGATCTATCGAAATACCATTTCCATGCCTTAGCTTCCACATTGACTATTTTTGCATCTGGGAATTCAACTTGGATAGGATGTGTAGAGACTAATGGATTTTTAGCCAATTTATCAGAAAACAATTGGCCCTTGATAGCTTTATAGTCCACATATTCAATAGTGAATTCACTAAGAACCATCACCCATTTAGCAATTCTTCCTGTTAGGGATTTTTTACTAAGCAAATACTTTAAGGGATCAATCTTTGCAATCAATTTCACTTTTTGCATCAACATGTAATGTCTTATCTTTTGTGAGGCAAAAACCACTACTAGGCAAGCTCTTTCCATAAAGCTATAGTTTAATTCATAGTTGACCAATGTTCTACTCAAGTAGTAAATAGCTCTTTCTTTTCCTTCATTATCCTCTTGTGCCAAAAAAACCCCTAAAGATCTCTTTGTTGCTGAAATGTATAGTAGCAATGGTTTTACTTTGATGGGAGGAATCAAGATAGGTGGGTTTACCAAGTATGTTTCCAACAAAGTAAAGGCTTGTTCACATTCATCATCCCATGTAAAAATGGTATCTTTATGTAGAAATCTTGTGAAAGAATGACACTTTTCTGCCAATTGAGAAATGAACCTCCTAATGGATTGAATTATTCTTTGAAGTGACCTCATTTGACTAGTATTTTTGGGAGTTTCCATTTCCATTATTTCTTGTACTTTCTCCGGATCCACTTCTATGCCTTTTTTTGAAACTATGTAGCCTAAGAGCTTGCCAAATTGGAACCCAAATGCACATTTATTTAAGTTTAATGTCACTTTAAATTGTTCCAACCTTGTGAAAATATTTTATACTATAGGAAGATGATCTTTTCTTTGATGTGACTTTGCTAAGATATCATACACATAATCTTCTAGGAAGGTATGCATCATGTCATGGAAAATAGTGGTCATTTATCTTTGGTAAGTTGCTTCGGTATTTTTGAGGCCGAAAGGAATAACATTCCAACAAAAGGTTCCCCAAGGGCATTTAAAAGAGGTCTTTTCTTGGTCTTTAGGTGCAATATGAATCTTATTGTATCCACTAAATCCATCCATTAATGAGAACATAGAATTTCCTGTCGTTAAATCCACTATAGCATCAATGCTAGGTAATGGAAAATCATCCTTAGGACAAGAAAGGTTAAGGTCTCAAAACTCAATGCATACTGTAATGGATTTATCATTTTTGGTAACTAGTACAATGTTGGAGATCCATTATACATAAGCTATTACTCTTATAAATCCAACCTTGAGTATATTTTCAAATTCTTCTTTGACTAATAGAGCTACATGGGGATGCATTTTCCTCAACTTCTACTTCACAGGTTTGACACCAGGTCTCACATTAAGATGGTTCATAATGAAGCTAGGATCTAATCCAGGCATGTCAGCATATGACCATGAAAAGTTAATTTTCTTTGATTAAAATAATTTGATGAACTCCTTCCTTTCTGATGGGGTTAAAGATGCTACTAAGTGAATAAACTTTTGTTCCAAGTTGGTTCCAATGTTAACCATTTCTTTTGGCTCTATGAGAAGAAGAAATCTCTCATCATCATGTTTTGGTAGGGTATCCAACCTCTCTTCCTTAGGTGCCACAGTTGGGTTTTCTCCTTTGGAAACATCTGATATTTTTACTTTTTTAGGGTCTAGCACTACCACATGGTGGTTTTCACCACTAGACCTTCTCATTTTTTTAAATTTATTTCTTTTAATTTTTTTATTGATAGATTGGACCCCTACCTCTATCATTATGTCTGGATTGTATTCGTTGGTGGAAGAAGATGGCTCAACCGCATTTAGGTATTGGTCCATTACAATATTAATGGGAAAGTATAGTAGGTCACTTGGTTCGGTTAAGTCCCAATCAATAAATTCAGGATGAAGAAGGGATAAAGACTCATTAGGAAATTTGTCATTTGAAAGATTCAAGGACATGCCCTTGTTTGATGGTTTGTACATTGTATCACTTATGTCCATAACATGTGCTTGCTCGAGGTTTTCTTTGGAAGTAGGATCAAAATTTTCTTCACTAGAGTCCTCATTGATTTCCATGGGAAAGAATGTGTGTGGGTTAAATATAAAATTTTAATCACCCCCTCCCCATGAAGGTAAATAAGGTTCACCTATCCATTGGTTGTCACTAGATGCTTGACCTATATTAGTTTCTTGAGGCTCATTTTGTGCTTGTGTAGAATTAAAACTTTGATTCTCATCGTCTTGAATTTTGGCCTTAGGAATAGTAGTGTGAGGCCTCACCCCGACCCATCATAGCTTTATTTTTTTATCACACTTTGACACTTTATGTTTTGATACATTGATACACTTTTTGTTATCGTAACAGGGACTCGTGATATTATGATGTGATGATGATTATATTGTGCGAATTACATTTTTATATGGATTAGACCTAGAATAGGTGGTTGACTTTGATTATATATGTTTAGATCAGTGAATTGATGAGAAGACTGAATTATGATTTGACTTGACTATTTTATGAATGATTATGTCATGGTGATTAGGAAATTCTTATGTTTTAAACATATATGTATGAAAGTTTCAATTAGGGGCTTAATTCTTCTTATGGATTAATGTTGCTATTTATAATTTGAAAATATATATATTGCATGTAATTTTGTCATCTTGGACTACTGATGCTTGAAGTTCAGTGTGCAGGAATGGGAACCATGGAAATTTTAGAGAATCAGGGCTAAACACATGTGAATTGAGTAAGCCAAGGTTTAATCTAATAAGGGGTTGAACTTCATTGTAATGTGACCCTTGTTGTAAGTTTAATCTGAATGTGTGTTGATGGCTTTAATTTATGTTGTTATTTGGACATATCATTTGTGAATGTGATGTATATTTTGTTTGGTGTCACTTGACACTTGTGTTTTCCATGTGGATAGTGACATGTCATTTAAGGCTTGGGCAAGAATCACTTAAATTTTTATGACATTATATTAATCACTTGCATATAGATGCCTTGTCGGGATCCTATCATGTTGGAACTCGGATTTGAACCTTAGGGTTACTTTAGAGGGGTTAAAAGTGACCCTAGAGTATATTTTTGACCAAAATTAGTTAACCCTAAGTGGGTACCTTAGGTTAGGGTTAGTTTTGACCTGTGAGAGAAACCTAGGCCACCATTATGACCCTCCAAAATGCCCACTTTTCAAGAGTAGCGAAAATAGAGATGGTCTTATGCACCTAACTTGTTCCACACTCCTTGCTAAACTATCAATTAAGAGGGGAGACAAAAAGGCTAGTTTTCATACATCTCATCATTACTAGTTCTTGAGTACACTTTTGGAGGCCTTTTTTTAGGGTTTTGGGAGATTTAGTGGGTGTTCACCCACTCTCTAATTTTAGAGACAATTAGGGTTTCAGAAGGAGGAGAAAGATAAGGAATTGGGCTCTTATCAAGTTTCATTTTGCCATAACACAATTGAAAGGTTGGTTACTCATTTCCATGGAAGTTTTCTTATTTGATCCATTAGATTAGCATGTTGTTCTTTCTCTCTCTTGCATATGTTAAATGTTGTTTGTATCATTGTTTTGTATGGGATGGGATTTGGGTTTTGAAATTCATGTTTGTGGTTTTATTTTTGCTTGAATGAGGGAGTTCTTGTTCATGGGAGTGAGGCATTACTCACCCTTTGGGAAGGGAAGAAGTTTCCTTGGGTGAAGGGGTTAGTTGGGCTCTCCATTATGGTGAGAGTGTCTTCTCTTAGAGAAGAGGGATAAATTCATGGTGTATGGGCTCCATGAAGCCATTTGTATCCTTGCATCTTGAGGATGTTGATAAGCAAAGTATGTGTATGGAGGTTTGATAATGTAGCCTTGAAGAGGCAATGAAATACTCATGTTGAGAAAATTTGGATGCAATGGCATTCTCCCTCTTGAAAAATCCCACCTTCACCCTCTTTCAATGAGCTTGTAAAACTCATTTGTGTGGCCTTGAGAGGGAGTTAATTATTTTTCATGCATGTGTATTGTTGAGCATTTTTGTTGAAGCATACCCATTTAGCCTTAGTTCTCCAAGCTTGGGGGTGGTCTCATAGAGACCTTGGTTGGGAGGTGAGCATCCCATGGTTCTCCCCCTTTCATTTCAGGTATTGATGTCAAGACTCATGTGGATGAAGATTTGAAGGAGTTCACACTTTGGTGTCATTGTGTGGAAACACCATATGTTGTTATATTGTTGATCCTTGTAGTAAGATCCTCCTCTTGTTGCATATTGTAATGTATTGAAAAACATCTTCAAGTATCATGTGAAATGCTTTCTTCATTATGAGTAGGAATATTGTAGGTTAGTCATGTATATATGAAGTGTTCTGCATCATGAAGGATATGTAATTGTATTGGAAGAGGTTACCATAATGAAACAAAGACTCACTATCTTCATGCTTAGAGTATTCTATTTCTTGTAATGAAAATAGTATTCTTATTTGTGAAATGATATCCAAGGTTGATAGAGTAGACAATGAAATAATCTCATTAGATAACATACCATAGTTGATGAATGAATTTAGTAATCTCTCTAATGTTGGTTGTAAATTTTCATATTCAATATAATAAACCTCCATTTGAACAAAATATCATTCTTATTCCTCTAAATTGAAGCATGAAACAATGAACAAATGAATATTTTAGATTACTATGTGTCTATGCTGGAAACCTACCTGTTGGGAGCATGCTTAGACATGCAAACGTTAGAGATATAAATTATTTAAGCTACACTAACATGTCTAAAAAGCATACTCTCAAAACAAGAAAACTCCACCATGAACTCCGATGAGCTTAACAAGGGCACCCAAGACCTTGTTGATTTTCTCTTAGAGAGGTGTGTGGTTGTGCTCTCCCAACACAATATCTAAATCCCACTATTGATTGATTGAATGCAAACTAAAATGCAATCTAATGATGGATAAAGAACTCAAGAACAAGTATGAGGAAAACTTGTCTCAAGCCTCTACCAAATGACTAAAATGAAAATACAAGTTATACCAAGATGTTATGCAAGATTAAATGAAAACTAGAAACTAGATTCATTCACCATTATGGCCTAGGATGTAATTTCTAGATTTCAACTATGAACTACAAGCATGAATAAGAAACAATGAACTAAGAATTCTAAATCTATTTTAGCATGATAACAATGCATAAAATGAAGATGATTTACTCTTGAGAAAGGCCTCTATTTATAAATTTTTTGGAGGAGAGAGGGCTTGGATGAGGTGGAGCTCATGTGGCATCCACATAGGTGCCACATGAGGGACACATAAGCCATGCAAGAGGCCCACTTTGCTCACACATGTGTGAGCAACTTTGGATGTGATRGGTCAAAGTGTACTTAAAGTACACATGTGAAGGATCTTGTAAGAAGGTGTAAGAGTTTTGGGCCAATGAGACACTTTTGGAAAGTGTAAGAAGGTGTCATCATAGGTGTAAGAAACCTTGTTGGCACCAAATAAGAAATATTTGAGAAAGTCAATTTTTGAAAATTTGCTCACACGTGTGAGAAAATAATTAGGACTAATTGGTGTAGGAAACAAGGAATTAGCCTAATTAACCTTAGTTAATTGGTGAATAGGTATATTTGGTGAGAGTGATGTGAGGTAGGGTAGGATCTAGGTTCAAATTAGCTTAATCTAAATTTAAAATTTAGATTAATTTAGTTTAATAGAATTTAAGTCATGTGAGGGAATAAATAAATTAAAAATTTATTTAAAAGGAATCAATGAGTGATAATGTATTAAATAAGATTTAATACATTAAAAATGGGGAGTATTTAAATTAAATTTAAATACTAAGGAGAATGAATCGTATTTAATTAAATAAATTTAATTAAATAGATCGAAGAATATAACAAATATAATTAATTAAAATTAACTATAATTAAATTAATATAAGGACGATTTTGGACATCTACATTTTTCCCCTCTTTGATGCATTGTTGAAAGTGACATTGCGTCAAAGAAAAGAAAATAAGATGCCCCAAAGGGTTTAGAAAACCTATATTTGCCCCTCTTTGATGCATTGTTGAAAGTGACATAGCGTCAAAGAAAAGAAAATAAGATGCCCCAAAGGGTTCAAAAAACCTACGATAGCGAGAGCGGAGGAGGGTGCCCCCTCGAGAAAATAATAGGAAAAAATATCATTTTTTAATAAAAAAATTTCGAAAAGGCAAGAAAATGGGGAAAGTAAACCAATTTCATGACGTGTCTAGGAAAAAAGGAGAAGAAATAGGGACAAGAACGGAAGAAAGGAGAGATTGACAAAAGAAATGGATCCCAAGGGGCTATAAATAGTCCACCGGGGCCCATGGACAAGTCACTTTCACCCACAAAGAGTAAAAGAGAGAAGAAAAAGAGAGCTATGGCAGTGCAATGAGAGCGATCAAAGCTTGGAGAGCACATCCGAGTGTACCAATAGCCAGCAGACATAGGACCACCGGTGAGTAGACGAACGTCGACCTTTGCATTAATGTTTTCAATGCTTTTGAAAAGTTTTTAGGTGTAATTAATGCCTTTAAAAGGGCATGCATCACAGACGATGATTGCCTGTCTGCCGTCTATGCAGACAGTGATCAACAGATTGCCATCTATGCAGACAACCAATAGGCGATGGTTGTCTGTGCAGATAGAGATTCAACAATCTCCGTCTACAAAGGCCTAGAGGGAAGAAAAAGTGTGACGGATACGATGGTTTTCAACACCGCCATCTGCGCGACAAGAGAGACAACAGCGTAAACTATCATCTCCGCAGACTGCCGTTTGCGAAGATCCAGCATCTCCGCAGACTGGGAGCTATAAAAGTTTGCCGTCTACGAGGGTCAACTGTCAGCTGCATGGATTGACCCAAAAATATAAGAAAAGAGAGGAGGAAGAGAAAAGATAAGGGTTCGGGAACATTTTTTGAAGCCTCGGATAGGCCTAGGACATGTTTCAATGCCCCAGCATGCTATCTGATTGCTGACATGTGTTTGTTGACTGCATGAGGAGACGATCACCTTCTGAGCGAGGGAGTCTTATCCGGTGATGATGGCGCTAGAGAAAGACCTGACGACGGCTGAGTGCGGGATAGTGACACTATGTGGGCTAGAGCACGTGTGGCATTGGCCGCATCTTCGAGCGCATAATGTGCTCATGTCTGTATTGATAGAGAGGCAGCACAACACCACTTTGAGCTTCCACTTCCCAATAGGGGAAGCCACTATCACCCTCCATGATGTATGGAGGATCTGCAGAGTTCCCATTCGGGGGGTCATACCCAAGTATTGCATGGAGGGATCAGAGCCCTACATGGAGATGGCTCTGAGGTGGAGGATCACAGATCTTCCGATTACACGGCAGTGGATGTTGTGGACTGGGGCAATGGAAATGGAGCCATGGCCATGGTGAGTAGTGCTATATCTATCTAGGTTGATAGGGGGATGTCTCATGCCTGATCATACAGGCAAGGGGTTCTTGATAGGCTGGGCACGAGTGCTTAGCAGCATGGTTGAGGACAGCGACCAGTACTGCTGGGGGTATGTCATCCTTGGGTAGTTATACTATGATTTGCATATGTGTGCCTACCACAGGGGTAGAGCACTAGGGCCAGGATGTACACTACTACTGGTATGGGCCTGGGAGCATATAGCAGTCACACGACCGATCAGACAGAGGAGACCTGAGCGGCGTATGAGTTTTTTGTCTGCCGGTATAGGCCACCTATTAGTTATGAGGCCACAGACTCAGTGGGATACTGGAGGTAGTGGTTGGACAAGATGGAAGCTATCACATGGGCTCGATATGTAGGATGCGAGGCCTGGGGCCATGAGGCCCCATAGTAGGGGGTGTATGCAGAGGACAAGTTCTATGACTCATATTACATGAGGTTTGTACAGACTGACTGTTGGCTGTTTGGGAGGAAATCATATATGATTTCATGATATATGCCATCCAGGGTACGACAATAGATGGGACAGGTGCAGGAGGCTGTACCAGACGGGTTTCCACATCCATTGGTTACATGCGAGGTAGGTAGTGTATGGGGGGATGGGCGCAGATCCTCGGATAGTCCAAGCATCATTTATGGGCATGATTAAGGTGCCCTGGATCAGGGCAAGGGAGTCTCTTCTAGATGCAGGGATAGTGCCAGCATATGCATAGTGGTGGGCAGCACACAGGCCTATTAGACTGACAGTACCAGGGGTGGTGCAGCTAGATGAGCAGCCAGGGGCTGGAGGGTATGGACAGGGACAAGGAGATGGGGATGATGATGATGGGGGAGATGGAGGGGCCAGGAGGAGAGTCTGGCCCAGGGTGGTAGTACCACAACAGAGGGGACAGGTGTAGGTACCAGCAGGTGGACAGCCACCCATTATACCCGGTGCATAGGTATAGGATCTAGGACAAGGGCCACCACCACAGGGGCCACCACCACAGGGACCGCCACCATAGGGATTGCCACCGGGATAGGGACCACCAGTGGGCTTCATAGCCCAGGAGACATATGACATTGTTGTGGCAGAGCAGGATAGCCTGCAGATAGAGCTAGGGAGGGTTCAGGGGTTATTGGCTATAGCATAGGCTACATCTAGCAGCTTGCAAGCAGAGGTGACGTAGATTTAGGGAGAGCTAGAATTAGAGAAAGCACAAGGAGAGAATTCCCAGTAGGCGCTGGACATACTACAGGCTTGGGTGGACAGTGGTGAGTTTGCAGTCTTTGAGGAGCACGGGGACTGGGATGAGGAGCTGGTAGCATAGATAGCAGCTCTGACAGAAGAGCGAGATCTAGCATGTAGATGTGTGGAGGATTAGAGGGAAGACCGTGAGATAGCACAACTATCAGGCACTGTAGCAAGGGTGGGCCAGATGATGTTTGATGCCATGGCTGCTCAGAGAGAGGCAGGATGCAGAGGCCAAGAGGTTGCATATTATATGGGACTATATTTTGGAGCAGTGCCAGAGGAGGCATGAGTGCCTGCATACACTGAGAGGACAGAGTCAGCGACCATAGGGCGAGCATCACAGGGATCAGTGGGGTTACCACCACATCCTAGCAGGGGAGCAGGATCATCATGGCCACCACCATAACTCTTCTCAGATTTTGGGATGCACAATTTTGACACATTTTTGACACATGATGTATGATATGACATTATTTGAGATATATATATATGGAATTATTTTGGACTATGGGACTCTATGTTTATGCATCTTTGATGATTTTATATGCTTAGATGGTGTGATACACTTATGATGTTTTACTTTTGCTGTATATGATGCTTATGACTGACATACAAGATGAGATGAATATATGTATGTATGATGAGACTAACAAATTTGTGATGCAGGGATGAGATGCAGATTTATGTATAATGCTTATATGTTATTATGTATGGACGATGGATAAATGTGTTAATGCAATGCAATTGATGTTTTATATGATGTTAATGAATGTGATGGATGCAACTAATGGAATGTAAATGCAAATGGTTATAAATGTATAATGCTAAGGAAAGTGATAATGTAACTAGCAATGCAAATGATTTAATGAACACTAGATGAATGTAATAGATAATGAGTAATGAAGAATGAAATGAATGCAATGATATGAAATGAATAAATAATTACAATGCAATCCAGTGTAATGACTAATGATTAAGGAACGAAACAGAATGTGAGACAAATGTATAATGATTAATGATTAATGTACTAATAATGATTGCAAATGATTAATGATTAATGGTTAATGAACAATGATATGAATAATGACTAATGGAACTAATGAATAATGATGAATGAAATGATCAATGCAAAAGATAATGATTAATGGACATAATGTAATACGAGACAAATGGATAATGATTAATGAACAATGGTTAATGATTAATGATTTAATAAATGCAATGGATAATGAATAATGATGAATGAATGTAATGACTAATGATTAATGAATGCAAATGGATAATGATTAATGAGGACATTGTTTTTGTGTGTATCACAATAAATCTGATAAAATCACATAGGTGACCGGATAGGGGGATAAATAGAAACCTTTGCCAAGAGTGAAACCATAATGCAATATGACCTAACTACTTATGCAAAGACTAACTATATGATAGTGGGATTAATACTATGTTAATGTTGGAGAGCACACCCTAGTTTGATATTGCAAAAGGATTTATGCACCATGTGCTAGAAAACACAAGTGACATGGTTCCTTTGCGTGGACTAGACTCTCAAACAAATAGACTGTTAGGAACAAGAATGTGAGATATCAAATATGATGAGAACTATGAAATGTTACTCATGAGGAGACGTAGTACACCCAGATATTTTAAAGGATTTGGGATGCATGAATCCTGCCCCCAGTGAGGCATACATAGTCATAACTGAATATCAAAACATAAATGCACTAGCAAACTATAACAAGCAGATCATACCACAAAAGACATGTATTTTACTAGGTACTCACCATAACAAACCAAGATGTAAGAGATCAAGACTATCGTGATAAGGAAAAAGTAAAACACAAGATAAAAGCAACAAAAAGGCATCCTGACCAAGTGGTCATTAAGTCCCAAAGTTCTTTCCATGAACAATTTTGATGTGAAGATTGATAGAATAGCCGACACCAAAAGGATTCATCCTGATGGACCAAAGATTGATTGATAGAAAAATAGAAATTCACTGGAAATTGCTTGTGAATAGAATGATCATTAGGAAAGTCAATCTGTCTGTTGATTTGATGTATAATATTTATGATCACTATATCTAGAACAAAGCTCAGTTTTAGGATTTGGTAAGCTCAGTTGTGTGGGAATCATTATTGCGAAAGCAAGAAGATGGTCAAAGAACTACCTGCACAAATAGGGGTAGCGACACTTATTATGAAATGTGATGCAAGCTATATATACAAATGATAGAAACTGATGGTGGATCTGACTACACATGGTGCCTGAAACAAGTTTTCACCATGGTACTTATCCATTGCACCAGCGAAGTGGTTTTCACATATGGATGGATTTTTCTTTTTCTCTTTTTTAATTTCTTTTGATTTTTCAAGATTTTGTATTTTTTATGTTTTTTTGATTTTTTCTAATTTTTTTGTTTTTTTGAATATTCTGAATGTTTTTGGGATTTTTTTATTTTCTGATTTTTTGGATTTTCTGAAAAATTTCTAATGTACAATAGACTACTGACTGATCAAGCATAGAAGCACTTGAGATGTACAATATTTATAGGATCAGGGAGTGGATCTCCCTCTGGAGATGCAATCTGATAGGCGCTAGAACCACATTTTGTTATAAAAATAAAGGGACCTAACCAATTAGGTTCAAACTTCCCTTTCTTCTCACGGTTCTAGAGGTTCTTCATATTATGCTGCAAGACAAGATCTCCAACCTCAAACTGACAAGGTTTGATCCTTTTGTTGAACTGAAGGCGAAGGAAATTTTGATACACGTGGAGGTGGTCTAGGGCATTGAGGCATCTCTCATCAAGGAGTTCCAACTCTTGCAAGAGGGCAACTCTATATTCTTCTTTGGACAACAGATTTTTCAGAGAGATTCTAAGGGAAGGGAGCTCAATTTTGATGGGTAGAATAGCCTCAGTACCATAAAAAAAGGAAAAGGGAGTGGCTCCCATGGGGGTTTGAATGGAGGTGTGATAGGCCCAATGGGAAGGATTGAGGCGAAGGTTCCAATCACAGCCAGCTTCATTGACTATTTTCCTGAGGATTCTGAGGATGGTTTTATTCATAGCCTTAGCTTGACTATTGCTTTGTGCGAAGTACTTGGAAGAGGTATGGTGGGTAATGCCAAACTTCCTACATAGCTTTGTGACATCCTTGTTTTTAAAAGGTCCTCCATTATCAGTAACAATGTCTTGAGGAATGGCATAGTGACAGATAAGATAATTCAGAATAAACTTCAAAATTTGTTTTCCAGTAGTGTATGTGAGAGGAACAGATTCAACCCACTTGGTAAAGTACTCTATAGAAACCAAGATGTATTTATGGCCATTGGATGAATTGGGGAAAATTTTTCCAACAAGGTCGAGACCCTAGTGTGAAAAGGGCCAAGGGGTGATGATATTTTGGAGTGATTGGGAGGGAGTGTGTATGAAATCACCATGCTGCTGACAAGGTACACACTTCTTCACATAATTGTAGGCATCTTGCTCCATAGTAGGCCAATAATATCCAATGCGTAACAACCTTTTGGCCAACGTAAGTCCACTAGAATGGGCCCCACAGATTCCTTGATGTACCTCCTATAGGGACATTTGTGCTTCATCAGAATTTAGACACCTTAAAAGAGTTCCATCAAAATGCTTTCAGTAAAGGGTATCAGCGAGGATTGTGTATTGGGAGGTTCTACAAATGAAGGTTTTACGTTGATTGGGGGTTAAAGTAAGTGGGGTATGTCCATCTCGTAAGTAGGAATAGATTTCTTGGTACCACGGGGAATTGGGATAAGCAATTTCACACACCATTTCAAAATTTGGCTTGTCATAGGCAGGGATCATAAGATTCTCAACAAGAAACTCACACTGTGCACTATGTTCTGGCATAGTGATCAGAGACCCAATTGTTTCCATGGCATCTGCTGCTTTGTTGTTTTCACAAGGGATCTGTTGAAATGTTAGTTCAATAAAATGTGTCTTGAGATATTCAACTATACTAGGGAAGCAACTTGTCATCTTTTGTTTGATATTCATCCATAACTTGTTTGATAACCAATTGTGAATCACCAAGCACCAATAGAGTGAGAATCTACCATTGTATGGCTTGTCGAAGTCCAAGTACAAGAGCTTCATATTCTGCAATATTATTGGTACAAGGAAATTGTAACTTGAAAGATTTAGGGATGAGATCCCCTTTTGGTGTAACAAACAAGATTCCTGCCCCTGATCCTTTCTGAGTGAAGGATCCATCAAAATACAGCTTCCATGGTGGACTTGGGGCAAGATTTAAGACTGATTCATCTGGGAAATCTGTAATCAGAGGGTGTTTACCATCAATAGGTGCTTCAGCTAATTGATCTACAATCACTTGTCCTTTGATGGCTTTTTGATCCACATAAAAAATGTCAAACTCACTGAGAATCATGACCAATTTTGTTGTACGACTAGTAAGAGCAACACGTGCCAAGAGATACCTGAGTGGATCAATTTTACCAACAAGATGAATCTTATGATTAAGCATATAATGTGTTGGTAGTGTTTCTTGTTTTTGCTGGTTCTCCTTGTTCCTTGTCTTGCCCTCTGTAAAATTTTAGGTTTTCATGCCCAAACCTTGCCAAAATTGCAAAAGACCTGAAAAACCCTAAGTATCTGAGTGTTAAACGATGAAATTTGAAACCCTAGGTCATGTCTTATGTTTCACCGTTGCTTTTTCAATCACTTAAGACATGTGTTTTAAGTCAGGTCGCCTCGTCGCGTGATCTCATCTGAATATTCCATAATGTGTCCCAACTCTGCATTTTACATTGTCGCATAGTCTCATAATGAAGCAGAATATTCCTTCTATGTTCTCAGACTTTGCGATCTCTTCTTAGTCAGGAAGTCGCATGATCATTATATCATAAGCCTTTATAAAGATGGGACCCACGGTTTAGTCGGGTGATCACGAAAGATTTCTCACAGTTTGCAAAATGTATTCCAACTTCGTGATTACCTTTGGTCGCTTTGTCGCTAGATGAGTCAGCAGTTAGCAGTTAGCATTGCCTTCAGTCGCATAGTCTCCAGAATAAACAGAAGTTAATACATTTTGATCGAGACTCCACAACTAACCGTCTATGGTCTACAGTTGGGAAGTCGCTAGAACAAGGATAATGACTCAGCACTTTAGTGTATAGAAAAAGGACAAATGATCAGGTGACATCTGTCATAAAATAAGTCGATTGTCGGGAGGTCGCCAGAAAGAAGAAATGGATTGGGCAATTTCTAGACTAAGGTATGTTACCTCCGGTCACAGAGTCTGGGAATGACTTAAGGGTATGTGAAAATATATAGTGATTACACGTCAGCCATTGGATGAAGGAATGAAAAGATCTGATGGTGGTCGCGATGTCTGGAGAGAAAAGTGTCCCAGGAGAAAAGTCCTACTGACTTGGTGATCAGGGTGTGTCGCGCAGTCGCTATACTTAAAGAAAGGGCACTTTTTAATGATAAGGTAAAGTTAAATATATCTCCCGACTGAGCGACTAAAGGTTGTCGCGTGGTCTTGAAAAGGAACATAAGCATATAGCAACAAGGAGAAAACTGTGAAGGTTAGTAATAACGGCTAGTCGCCAGGTCTGGGAATGAAGGATGAGTTAAGGTTAACTCTTCGTGATTTCGGTTTCACTTGTGTCACCTGATTGCCAGATAGTGACATGGGTTAGCCAGAGTAATAAAGTGCATTGTCGCTAGGTCTCAAGATCAAACCATGATTAAGAACAGAGGCCCATGACAAAGAGACTAAATACAGTCGCACAGTCGCTGGATTGTAAGATCTGGAAAACGACGGCAAGTGGTTGATATGGCAGGATGAATCCTCGGCAACCAATCACAGACTCTTATTTTGATTATAGTGCAAAAGGGTAGCTGAGATGTGAGACAAGTAACAAATCACAAGATGACATTTCATCTCTCTTAAACATTATATGACTGCGCCAAGGATTCATATTTGAAAATTTGATTTCCTGTCAACTTCGTGCAACTACGGCTAGGTTTTTCAAAGTTCACGGCATGGAAAATTAATGACAGAACTGATGTTCCCAAATTATGAGCTGTGTACTCTGAATCATAACTATAAATAGATGATAGTGCATTCATTTACCTTGATAGAGTTTTCAGATTTCAGAGCCAAGTTGCTAGGTTTTCCGTAAAAGTGATATTCTGTTCAGTTACAGTGTATCCAAGGTTAATTAGAGAGTTATGAATTGCAGAAAAGTTGTGCACAGAATAATTTTCTACTTTATCTGCTAGATTTGTTTCAATATCGGTGAGAAGGAAGGAGATACAAGAATTTGCAGACATGAGTGGAGCAGCTAGTGTCGCTTCTACAAGTGGTGGGAGTGGTGAAGAGCATAAAGGGAAGGCAAGCTTCTCTGATGAGTTCCTACGTCTTCTGCCAGGTTCAACGCAAAACAAGAAG
>MU224754.1:5270615-5296508 GCA_018584345.1 Thuja plicata
TCCCCATATCATCCACAGGCCAATGGACAAGCTGAGTCTAGCAATAAAAGTCTTTTGAAAATATTGAAAAGAACTCTGGAAGAAAACAAGAGGACATGGCATACAAAGTTGAGATTAGCCCTTTGGGTTGATAGGATAACAGTCAAAAAGGCAATGGGTCAATCACCTTTTGATTTGGTATATGGTTTGCCAGCAAGGTTTCCTGTAAACAATTTTTTGCCTAATTGCCAATACATTCAAGAGGAACATTTAGATGTCTTTGATAACATGCAAAATAGAATAATGCAGTTGAATGAATTGGATGAGATGAGGAGAAATAGTCAGAAAGAAAATATGAAGCTGCAACAGAAAATGAAATATCTTTTTGATAGGAGGGCTACTGAGAGAAAATTCCAAGTTGATGATCTAGTTCTCCAGTGGAATGCAAGGGCAGAAGATAAAGGAAAGAATAAGAAGTTTGAGTCTTTGTGGCTAGGGCCATTCATTATTGCAGAAAAATTTGGCAAAGATTCATACTTTTTGAAGAATATGGATGGAGATCTTTTTGAGTTTCCTGTGCATGGGCAGTTTTTGAAGCCTTTCTTTGAGTAAAGGTCCATGGTGCACAAGAAAGTATGTATTCTATTCTCCTTTCCTTCTCCCTTGTTTGTAAATTATGTACATATTTCCCTTCCTGCTTTAGGGTTTTGCTCCGAGTAATTTGGTCTGCAACCAAAGATCCTGTGGTTCTCAGTATAAATTCACATTTAACTCTCCTCAGTCAGAGCCACTGTTGGTAGTGTTTCCTATTTTTGCTGGTTCTCCTTGTTCCTTGTCTTGCCCTCTGTAAAATTTCAGGTTTTCATGCCCAAACCTTGCCAAAATTGCAAAAGACTTGAAAAACCCTAAGTATCCGAGTGTTAAATGATGAAATTTGAAACCCTAGGTCATGTCTTATGTTTCACCATTGCTTTTTCAATCACTTAAGACATGTGTTTTAAGTCAGGTTGCCTCGTCGCGTGATGTCAGCTGAATATTCCATAATGTGTCCTGACTCTACGTTTTACATTGTCGCGTAGTCTCATAATGAAGCAGAATATTCCTTCTATGTTCTCAGACTTTGTGATCTCTTCTTAGTCGGGAAGTCGCATGATCATTATATCATAAGCCTTTATAAATATGGGACCCACGGTTTAGTCAGGTGATTGCGGAAGATTTCTCACAGTTTGCAAAATGTATTCCAACTTCGTCATTACCTTTGGTCACTTTTTCGCCAGATGAGTCAGCAGTTAGCAGTTAGCATTGCCTTCAGTCGCATAGTCTCCAGAATAAATAGCAGTTAAGAAATTTTGATCAAGACTCCGCGACTAATCATCTGTGGTCTATAGTCGGGAAGTTGCCAGAACAAGGATAATGACTCAGCACTTCAGTGTATAGAAAAAGGACAAATGATCAGGTGACATCTGTCATAAAATAAGTCGATTTTCAGGAGGTCGCCACAAAGAAGAAATGGATTGGGTAATTTCCAGACTAAGGTATGTTGCCTCCGGTCGCAGAGTCTGGGAATGACTTAAGGGTATGTGAAAATATATAGCAATTACGCGTCAGCCGTTGGATGAAGGAATGAAAAGATCTGATGGTGGTCGCGATGTCTGGAGAGAAAAGTGTCCCAAGAGAAAAGTCCTCCCGACTTGGCGATCAGGGTGTGTCGCGCAGTCGCTATAAGTAAAGAAAGGGCACTTTTTAATGATAAGGTAAAGTTAAATATATCTCCCGAATAAGCGACTAAAGGTTGTCGCGTGGTCTTGAAAAGGAACATAAGCATCTAGCGACAAGGAGACAACTGTGAAGGTTAGTAATAATGGCTAGTCGCCAGGTCTGGGAAAGAAGGATGAGTAAAGGTTAACTCTTCGTGATTTCGGTTTCACTTGTGTCACCTGATCGCCAGATAGTGACTTGGGTCAGCCAGAGTAAGAAAGTGCATTGTCACCAGGTCTCGAGATCAAACCATGATTAAGAATAGAGGCCCGCAATAAAGAGACTAAATACAGTCGCACAGTCACTGGATTGTAAGATCTGGAAAACAGCGGCAAGTGGTTGATATGACAGGATGAATCCTCGGCAACCAATCACAGACTCTTATTTTGATTACAGTGCAAAAGGGTAGCTAAGATGTGAGACAAGTAACAAATCACAAGATGACATGTCAGCTCTCTTAAATGTTATATGATTGTGCCAAGGATTCATATTTGAAAATTTGATTTCCTGTCAACTTTGTGCAACTACGGCTAGGTTTTTCAAAGTTCACGACATGGAAAATTAATGACAGAACTGATGTTCCCAAATTATGAGCTGTGTAGTCTAAATCATAACTATAAACAGAAGATAGTGCATTCATTTACCTTTATTGAGTTTTCAGATTTCAGAGCCAAGTTGCTAGGTTTTCAGTGAAAGTGATATTCTGTTCAGTTATAGCGTATCCAGGGTTAATTAGAGAGTTCTAAATTGCAGAAAAGTAGTGCACAGAATGATTTGCTACTCTATCTGCTAGATTTGTTTCAATATTGGTGAGAAGGAAGGAGATACAAGAAATTGCAGACATGAGTGGAGCAGCTAGTGTCGCTTATACAAGTGGTGGGAGTGGTGAAGAGCATAAAGGGAAGGCAAGCTTCTCTGATGAGTTCCTGCGTCTTCTGCCAGGTTCAACGCAAAACAAGAAGGTTGATGAAGGTGTTTTCAAGGATGATTTCAAGGACATCCGAGATGCTGCGACCCAAGGCACAACAGGGTATTCTCTCTTTACCTATTTTCATAAGAATTGTGATAAGCCCATCCCTATTTCAAACCCTTGGATGTGTGGTCTTGCTAGGTTGTTACTTCCTAATGTATTTTTAGATGTAGACCTATTCCTTGACTTTGCAAATCATTATGATGCCCTGACCAAGACCATCAAAAGAGATGATGGCACTGCCTTATTGATACTAAATAGAAACTCTTTTATGCAAGCCTTTGTCCTATTCAGTGCTATGTCTACCAAAATTGACATAAAGAAGCAAGAAAAGAGGTATAGTGCCAAGCCTGGTGTTGCAAAGAGCTTGTTGCAGAAGCATATGCCAAAACAATTGAGGGATCACTTAGGTCCTAAGGCTGAACCATATCCATATTATTACAAGGACCTACATTTTTATATCAAGTACAATGCTTATGCCCTTTGCAGAGTGTTAGGGATAGATGGAGACGCATAAAGAATAGGTCATGGAATTTTGATGATGGTGTTAGACCTGCAAGCGGTGCATTTAAGCACCAGTTATGATTATATTTAGCATATAATTGATGAGTTGCATGATGGTTTTTTTGCAACCCAGAAAAAATTAAAGAATCCCAAGGAGAAGGAACCAAAATTCTTGCATTATTCAGTCTTGATGCACCTTCTCTTGTATTTCAATTTTACAATCATGGATCCCCACAACTTATCCCCTCAAAGATTTTATCAAGCACAACCAAATCCTAACTAGTTTTGGGTTAGGGTTTGGAATTATACTTCCAGAGATTGTGACTTATGTGCCTTCCAAAATTGGATTGTGTATCCAATTATACAAAGTCTGAGAATAAGCAGGACTAGAATTCCTTTGAAGGTCATACAACTGCTTAGGCCTTGTGAGTATTTAGACAATTGGACTGGGAACCATAATTGGGGTGATTTCTTCTTGGAGGAGAATTTCACTATTATCATAGTATATGGGTGTATCCACCCACCCCATATATTTCCTTATAATGTACCAATGAGAGTTGCTGCTATGGAATTCATTTGGCAGCTGATGTTGACAAACAATGAGCATTTTGCACCTCATAAAAAGGGGACTATAACCCCTAGGAAGTTCAATATTGCAAACTTTACAATTGGTAAGAATGCCATAGATGAACTGGGTCAATGGTTGGGGAAGTTCAGAATGGGGGCAGCCCCTTACAGGTATATTGACCCAGAAGGCTTCATGGCAGGGGTCAGGAAATTGTATACTCCCACTATCCCAAATACTAATGTACATTGTGAATGTATAGAGGAGGATGCAACAAGAAATAACTTGGATGAAGATGACATTCACATGAAAAGATTGAGAATCCAAGAATTTCTCAAGCTGCAGATTCAAATAAAGAGGAATGGATTATCCTTTGGGGGTTTTTACCCTAATCTCTCTTATTTGGACAGGATTAAAGCTATGATTCACAACTACTATGTGTTAGTAGAACAGCTGGATATAGTCCTTTGTAAGAAAGGTGCTCAGTCTCCTGAGCATTCAGATTCAGAGTATGAGAGTGGTGATGATAGTGACTATGCACATCCTCATATGTCTCCTCCACAACAACAAGCACCAGAGAACAAAATGGCTGAGATCCCACAGTTGCAGAGAATAGAACAACATATTATAGATTTAACAGTTGCAACACAACCTCATGATGTGGAAGAGCCAGCAGCAAAGAGGCAAAAGTTGGAATTAGGCCAGCCTTCAGTTGAAGGGCAAAGTAAGAAAAAGGACAAGGTTAAAGCCTTGATACCTGGCACCAGGTTATATGATCATAACCTGAGAAAAGCAATCAGACAAGGCAAGAAGCAAATGCCTGATATAGAAGATGAAGTTGAGATCCCACTAAGAACATGTTTGGATGAAAGGTTGCTTAGTTAGAAAAAGTTCTTAGATGATGATAATTTTATAAAGACAGAGGAATTTAAATATTTCCTCAGGTGGCACAGAGCAGAGAAGCTTAAGTCCCAATTACTTGTGGATGGGAAAGAGACAATTACCAATGAAGCTCTTGTGGCCCTACAAAATTATGATCCTCAGATTGAGGACATCTCTCTTGAAGATGCCAGGAAGATGGTACTAGGAAGTGGAATTTTATTAGCTGAAGGTTGGGACTTGGCATTTGCATTCATCATTGATCAAATCAGAAAATAGCCTGACCTTAAAACGTTTAGTGAAGTCCAAGTGGGAGAGATTATTAAAGGATTTGGGTATAACCCAAAGTCACAAGCCTTTGCCATGTGGAATTTGAGCCCTAAGGATCAAAAGCCCCAATTATTAAATATTCAAGAGAATATGGTAGGGAACCAGATGGTGTGGTTAGTACAGAATACTAGGGACCTAGAGATTTCCCAAATAATGACACACTGGGATCAGTTAAATGAGGACAAGACAAAGCAATTGTCTGAAAGGTATACTGCTCTATTGGAGGAAACAAGTGCACTATCTAAAGATAGAGACATGTGCCATATAAAACTATACCAGTGGAATGAGTTGATAAAAAAATTATTGGAGGAGTTAAAGGCAAAGCCTGAGGTTGTGTATGTGCCTGCACAACCACCACCTATGCAAATTGAAGACAAGCCTAGGTCAGAAGAGGTTGTGGAACAAAAGGTGGATGAAGAAAAGGGGAATGCAATAGCATTGAAAGAATTGAAAGGTATATTACAACATAGGATTGAGATCCTCAAAGAAAAATCTGATGTTTTAATCAATACTTATAATAAATTGCCTATATTGCATGCTGAGGTATTAAGGTACCTTATAATTCTAAACCCATACTTCACAAAGTGGTCTGCCAGGGCAAGTTTATTTGAGAAATTGTCATCCCTACAGAACATAAGGGAAGAMTTCCCTCCWATAGTCACAGAGGTGGAAGATGAGATCAAAAGGGTAAATGTTKCTCTCTCATTCTTCAAGGGAAAATTGAACCAAATAGAGGCTAAATTRAKTCTCTTTTCAGCTGATTTCAATAGGTTTATTCCTGCCTTGAARGGAGAAGATGACCAGGTAAAAKCTATAGATGCCTGGAGAGGTGAGTTTGACACCAAGATGCCTAGTGAAGAGGCTTTTCTTTTGGGAACTGAGGTTGATATAGATGGGTTTAATAAAATTCTAGATGAGGCATTCAAAGCTGAAACTGATATCAACAAGTTCCTACTTGATGTTAAGAACATCACCGATGTAAGATAGGATAGGCAAAAGGTGCAGATACAAAGTACTCAAGACTTCAATTGGCCAACAGATGATGAGGTAAAGGCATGGGAAGTCATGACAACACCAAAGAAAAAGAAGCCTGTAGTAGAGGAAGAAATTTTAGATGATGAATAAGGTAAACAGATGGCGCTGCACTGTTCATAGACATGATGGACAGTTATTTCAAAAGGAGATGTAGGTGAGTACGTGAGAACAACTATCCAGACTTCGCATAACTACACCAGCTACCATCTACAAATCAGATTGCAGTCGCTAGGTCGGGGGAAGAACAAGAGATATCTAATTTTACCTTTTTTGACTCAGTCACTTTACCGTTTCTTCTCTCTCTCTTTTGTCTCTCTTGTATCTTTAGGGTTAGGGTTTCAAGACCATCCAAAGCTTGTTGCATCCTTAGTGATTCCAAGATGGTCTAGAATCTATATATAGTAGAAGTTTTGTAATAGTAAGAGGTCTTTGATGTTGGAACATTTTTTTGGAGAAGAGATAATATACTACAGAATTCAGATATTCTGGCTTATGTTTATCTTTTGGAAGCTATGTAATTTCTCATGTATGAAAGGCTGGATCTTATAAATAATATACGGTGCAATTTTAGTCTTTTCTCTTGCTGTCTCTTTTTCTTTGTATGTGCTCTTCTATGTTGAGTTTATAAGGTATTCTGAACATACTGTTTATAAGGTAACCATTTAATTAGTTGCAAGTTTCTTTCAAGGTAAGAATTAAATGTTGTAAGTAATTTCAAGGAGCATACTACTTTGCTTAAGGATTTGATACAATAGACTTGAGGTGATAGGATAACTTGTAAGGCAATTTATCTAAGTTGCATGTGAACTGTAAGGCAGTTTACTGTGTTTTATTTATATGATATTTTAGCTTGTATTTGACTCTATAGCCCAAAGGATAGGCACTGGTCCAGAAAATAGTCTGATTATCTATCTGTGTCTGAGATATTCCAAGTTATCAAAACCAAATCAATCAAAATACTTTTGTTACTAAGAACATACAAACTAAACTTGTTAAGGACCTCTGTCAGTAGGACACTGTCCATATTATTGACTCCTTGAAGAGAGAATCCATTAGGTTGTCCCTCCTATAAAGAAAAGGAAGAAGGATGAGAATTCTTGTATCACTGGTTATTGTTATGTTTATAACTATGATTTGTATGGTAATATCTTGTTTATGGTTATGCTTGGTCATTTGCAAGATAATTCATAAGTTGGTTCAATAAAGGTACATAGCTAATCAGTGTCCACATCAACAAATACTATGTAAACAACAATCTTAAGAGGTAAAACCTGCCTGAGTATTTGTGGAGCTCAAAAATGAAGAAGGACCTTATCCAGTCCTTAGCAATTAGGCTTTTCTTGTCTCTGAATCAGAATTAGAAGGTACAGAGTTCAAATAGACATTTCAAGCATTGTGGTTCATACAAGAAAAATCCCTAACATAATGTCAGAGCTTTTGTGTGCGAAAAACAACGGCCAAACATGCTTTTTCAATTAGGGAATAATTCAACTCATAGCCAATAAGAGTTCTGCTGAGATAGTAAATTTCTTGCTCTTTGTCGGTGTCATCTAATTGTGCCAGGAGGGCTGCCAACGTGACCTCTATAGCAGATATGTACAAAATTAGAGGGCGACCAGGAACAGGTGGAACCAACATGGGTGGATTAGCCAAATAGCCTTTTAGTTTCTCAAATGCATTTTGACACAAGCAATCCCACTGAAACTTGACATTCTTGCATAGAAGATGGGAGAATGGATGCACTCTATCAGCCAGCTGTGACATAAATCTTTTGATTGATTGCAGTTTTCCTTGTAAACTATGTAATTGCTTCAATGTTTTGGGTGGTGGCATTTCTAGGATTTCTTTTGCTTTCTTTGGATCAACTTCTATTCCACGTTGAGATATAATGTATCCTAACATCTTACCAGATTGTACTCCAAAGACATACTTTTTACGATTTAACCTTAGCTTATATTTGTCCAATCGCTCAAAGATGGTGGTAAGGATAGGAATATGTGATTCCCTTATTTTGGATTTGCCTAAAAGATCATCCACATAATCTTCCATGATGACATGCAAAAGGTCATGAAAGATGGTAGTCATTTCTCGTTAATAAGTGGCTCTGGCATTTTTGAGACTAAAAGGCATCACTTGATAATAGAAAGTGCCCCAAGGTGTTGTAAATACAATTTTGTGTTGGTCTTCTGGTGCTATCCTGATCTAATTATAACCTAAGAATCTGTCCATAAGTGACAACATTTCATGTTCGGCCGTCAAATCCACTATAATATCAATATTAGGGAGTGGAAAATCATCCTTGGGACATGCAAGGTTGAGGACTCTAAAATCAGTGTAGATATGAATGGCCCCAGTAGGTTTACCTACTAGTACAATATTAGAAACCCATTCAGGATAGTCAATTGGTCTGATTACCTCAGCATCCAGTATCTTCTAAAGTTCTACTTTGACTACTAATGCAACTTGAGGATGCATCTTGCGAAGCTTCTGTTTGACAGGTTTTGCATTTGGATCTACCGCAAGATGATGCATGAAAAGATCTATATCAAGCCCAGGCATTTCTTTATAGGTCTAGGAAAATTTTATTTTGTGCTTATGTAAGAATGTTGTCATGTCTTTCTTTTCTTGATCACTGAGAGAAGCTGCAATGTAGGTGATATGTGGATTTTCTTCTGTGCCAAGGTTGACTAGAATTGTATCTTCAATGATCATAGAGGACACTTCTAATTCTGATGATATAAATGGAAAGTCAATCTCTCCCTCCTCTAGCACCTCAAAAAGGTTTTCACTAGAGGAATCATCCTTTATTTTGTCTTTTTCTTCACCCTTAGGTGCCTACGAGAGGTTTTCACCAGAGGATGTATTTTCATTTTTTTGATTTTTATTTTCTTTTCCATTTTTGCGACTGAGAGAGTTGACTTGGCTACCAAAGTAGGCTTGTTCACTATAGTGTATATGATGTTCATATTCTTAGAGATTCTTAAGTCCAAAGAGGGCTAATACTACCTCATCCGAATCGCATATGTCCGAAGCTGGTGGCGAGTCTTGCTAGTCCCAGTCAATTAATTCAAGGTTTGTGAGGGGTAAAAAAGGGGATGAAAGGTTAGCTTGGGTAATAGTGAGGACATGGTGATTTTTAGTTAGCTCATCTTCAATGCATTGGAAAGGAATTTTGAAGAACTCTTCCTCAGTGTCTGATTCTGAGGCAGCTAGACAATAATCCTTCGCGAAGTAAGTCTTAGTTTCTACGAAACCCAATCCATGTCCTTTAGGATAACCATTAGTTGTTATGATCTTCTTCTTTCCTATTTCATTAGCTCCAAGACCAGTACCATGATATCCCATATTTTCAACAATGGGAGTAACTTTAGGATACTTTCCTTTGGGGAAAGTGACAGGTCATTCTTCTTCATCATTATAGAGCCAATCAAGGACACTATATTCCATGTGTTCATCTGATAAGGACCCCCAATGTTCAAAAAAAGTTGACTTGCAGTGCATAAGTGCTTTATCCTTAGAGGAGGGTAATGGTGATGGTCTCCCATAAGACTTCAGAGACAAGGGGAGTTGCCCAATACACAAGGCACTTTCAAATTTGTACTCTCCCATGCCTTGATATGTGAATGTTGCCTTTGCTTTAGATGAGGAGGGTTTATCTTCAGTAGCTTTTTTTTCAGTGACTTTTTCCTTTCCTTTGGATTCCTCAGTTGATGTTCCTGATGTTTTTTCTGAACCAGGGGTTTCTTGATTGGAGTGTTGGCCAAATTCATTCAACGGACAGTAATTAGCTTGTTTGCCTTTCAATCTTTTACAATATTGAAAGAACTCAAGATCTCCAAGAATTATGATTTTTCTACCATGATGTGGGAAATTCAGACATTGATGATAGGTAGAGGGGACACCTTTGATAGTGTGTGTCCATGGGCATCCTAGCAAGATGTTATAAGGTAGATCTAGATCTAGCACATGGAAAACAGTTTCAATCAGGGCCGGGCCCACTTGTAAGGGTAATGTGATCAAACCCTTGCTTTCCCATTCTCGATCATCATAAGCCTTTATTTTAATTCTCTTGTCTGTATCAATGAGGTCCTCAGAAAGACCAATGTTATGGATCATTATCAATGTACACAAATTTAGGTCAGATCCACCATCTATAAGGACTCTTTTAACTCTTGTGGAGCAGATTTTTCCTTCTATATTGAGGGATTTATTATGATGAGGATCGAGACCACTAAAATCCTTATCAGTGAAAACTAGATGTTCTTGTGTGGTTAAGTTCCCTATCATGGCTTTGAATTATGCAGCATTAATGTTCTCAAGAACACGGGATTCATTTAGAGCTTTATCAAGGACTTCTCTATGGATTGGCGATGTCATCAAGAGCTCTAGGATAGATATTTGTGCAGGTGTCTTTCACAATTGGGCCAACAAGTCAAAATGTGAGGCAGGTCGAGCAGAAGTAGATGGTGTATCTAGTGGATTTGTAGATGTAGAAGGTTTATCAGCAGCTTGAATAGTGACTCTGGGTCTTTGCGTAGTAGCATTACAATCGGCAGCTTTGAGTTTTATAGTATTAACATGTGTATCAACTTCTTCAATGTGGCCACAAATAGAATCAAACCCAAAGATATCATTTTCATTTAAACTCCCATATGTTTGATCATGGCCTGTAATGGTATTTGTAGAATAGTCATATGGGATTGTGTTTGATGCATTGTCTTGATTATGAGGTGGGAAAGGTTGATTGTAGACTTTGAGCTTCACATTAGATGAGGATGCATTCTGACCTTCAACTTCAATCTTCCCATCCTCAATAAGGTCTTGCACAAAGTGTTTGAGCTTCATGCATTTCTTGGTATCATGTCCCTTGATGCGATGATAATCACAATACTCATTATCTCTATACCAAACAGGTTTAGGTTGATTCTCATCAAAAGGTTGAGTATTTGGGTAAACTATCATTCCTTGATCTAAGAGTTGTTTGAAGATCACATCTAAAGGCTCTGCTAATGCTGTGAATTGTCATCACTGTTGATTATCATTGTTGTTGTTGTAATTTTTGCAAGGGAACAAGAATGACTGATTACGCAGTTGTTGATTATTGTTCTAATTGTTCTAATTCTGATTGTTGTTTTGATTCTGATTGGGCTGATTTTGATTCTAGTTTTGGTTGTTGTTGCGATACTGATTTTGATTCTGATTGTTATTGTGAGTGTTTTGATTGGTATTTTTGGATGCTTGAACATGCTTGGCATCAGTCACTCCATCATTGACAACTCCTTTTTTCTTACTCCAAAATTTTGGTTTATCATTATTGGAAGGAGTATGATGTTTGATGCTACCTCTTTGCAAAAGGCCATCTTCAATGTCTTTTCCCTTCTTGACAAGGGATTCAAAGGTGTCAGGTGAAGCCATTTTTGTTTGGAAGGACATCTCAGAGATTAAATTCTTTGTGAAGATGTCAATTAAGTGATTATCAGGTATTCTCCATGGCATGCGATTTGCAATATGTCTCCGTCATTGTAAGAAACTAGCAAAGGTTTCTCCATTCTTTTGTTTAGTGTTGTACAAATTGTTGAGTGTTGCACAAATTGCTGAGTGTTGCTTGATGTTCAATGTTATACGAATATCTCCCAAAAAAATTCTCTGCAAGATCAGAGAACATAGATATTGACCCATAAGGAAGGGCCATGAACCATTCCAAGGCTGCGCCTCCAAGACTCCTAGTGAAAAGTCTTTTTAAATAATTTTCATTGTAGGCAACCTCTTGACATGCGATGTAAAACTCTTTGAGATGTTGGAGAGGACATTTCTCACCTTTGTATTTCTTGAATTTGGGCATCTCAAAGTTTGGTGGGAATGGTTGCATTGTGATAGACTTGTCAAATGGGTAGGGACAAATCTCTTCAAAAGAAAACTCCTTTTTCCCCCACTTTGTAAACCTTGTACAATGCTTTTGAGTTCATTGAATTGTTGGGTGAGATTTGGAGTATTCTGTGTGAAAAATGGGGGCACATAACCTCCACCTCCTCCAAATTATGTAGCTAAAAATCCCATGGAGGTCATACCAATGGTAGGAGGTATATATTGATACGCTCGTGATGTATTGTTCGCTGACATTTTTGCCCCCATTGTTTGAAACAAAGATAAGGACAAAGGCATGGAAACTTGTCCTATGTTGTTGACATTAGCACCTGCTCCTTGAGTCATCATTGTTTGAGTGCTATTGTGTGTAGTAGTGTTTGGAAAAGCACTTATGATCTGTTGGATTTGTTTGGGTGTCAGTTGAGGTATTGATGTCATTGTTGATATAGGTGCTGATAATGATGTTGAAACACGAGGTTTGCTACCAGGTATTTTACCAGAGTCACATGATGATGTAGCATTTGAAGTAGAAGCCATTGTTTTAGTAGCAGTAGCAGTGGCTTTAGTGACATTTCTAGTAAGGAGTGTTTCATCAAAGTCAATAGGGACTGTGACACCATTATGGATGAGGTTCAAAAATATCTCATCACTGTTATGCAAGATGGCCTTCTCAACCATTTCTAAATTGTAAGGGTCACTAAGGAAGTCAATCAATTGGTTGGGTCTTTCGTCTTGATCCACTAATTCTGTTTCTTCAGCCACTTCCTCAGCGCGTACCCCACTTCCATTAAAGTATTGTGTGGCAAATGGGTTCTCTTCATGATTAGTGCTAGATGTTGTTCGCCTCATGTTTCTAGCTTGGGATCAAGTGACAACCATACAATGGTAGAAGGATGAAAGACAAGGAGATGTAGGAAATAAAATGGAGCAAAGATCTTTGATTGGATTGGATTGGATTTGATTGATTGATTGATTGATTGGATTGATTTGATTTGATTAAAGATGGATTTGATTGGATAATTGATTTAAAGGTTTTTGGGACAAAACCTAAGCATGTTAAACCTTATGATGATACAAAAACAAAGGATTTACAGAAATACCTCTTCTACTTGAAGATGGACTTGTGATCTCAAGAAAAATGGGATATCACTAAGGGATTTAAATTACTTGAGACGGATTGATGGTCTACAAGCAATGTTGTGTTTGTTTGAGGATGAAGGTTTACAATACTCTGATTAAGGTCTTTCAACCTAAAGATTTGATTTGATTTTTACCTAATGCTCCAAAGGAATGATGATGATGGGAGAAGTGGAAGAATGATCCAGAAGCTAGGTGTTACCTAATCGTATTGTTCAAGAGTGACAAAAGCTCTATTGAGTGAAAACTTGGCCATGAATTTGCAAATGGTATTGTTGTAGATGATTTTATCAAGTTTCGCACGATGTTCAATACCTTATTTGATAGATGTTGCAATGTGTTGGAATTTCTTGGATTTACGGGTGGTTTCCTTTTTCTCTCTAAGGATTGGAGATGTAGGAAGTTTGGCCTTCTTGTGCTTCTTAAAACTGGTCATGTCATGGAAAAATTAATTTTGGCCAAGTGAATGAATGATTTAGGGAAAATGGTTCTAGGGTCCTGTAGATGGTCAAATGTTGATTATCTTGGCCAAATTTTGAAGCTCACTATTTTGAAGCAAAGACGGTAGTCTCAGACGCAGACAACAATCTTCGTAGATGGTGATCTTCGTAGATGGTGATCTACGCAGATGGTGATGTGCATAGATGGTGATCTACGTAGATGGCAGAACCAGAGTAGAGATAGCTGACTGAGACTAAGGCAGTGTGTTAAAATTCTAGGTAGATTTTTGATGTTCAGTCTGATTTTGGATAAATTGTTCAATGGCAAGAATTGATTTTAAGCACAAGCAAACCAGAAAATAACAGACACATGTCTTAAAACAATCCAACAAGGGACAAAGAAACCTTGAGGGATACCATCAAATGTGACATTAAGGGATCTTTTTCTAGCTCTGTAACATTCTGATTGTGTATGTTCAAGTGATTCTTTCAAACCACTTATATTTTTGCTGGGTCTAACACATCGAAAGATAGTTCAAACAGTAGCTACCTTAAGGAATTGGCTTCGCATGAAATATTATAGGCCCATTACTTGGTAGTCCTTCAGCTCACACAACATGTCACCCCCAGAAGGGCGCCCATATTTTTGCCTTTTGCCAAGTATTTTTTCCATGCTATGAAGATCTCTTTCACAACACAATACCCTGAGACATGTATGATGGGAATCTTGGGGGGAGATTCTTCCCTCCCCTTGCACTATAATAAATCACCATTCAGAGGTGAATTGGGTAGGCTACTACTTTATGGTTGCTAGTAAGTTTTTGTGGCATCCCCGCAATCAATTTGTACGGTGTGAGACACTTAAGTCTCTAGTTCAACCATGCCAGTATGTTGAGATTATTCACTCAGTATGAACTACCATTGAACACGACCTGCCCGAGCTTGAAGGGATAAAGCGCACCTTTGGGTCACACCTTATTTCTATACCGGCTGAAGGGATTACCAGTTTGAGGTCATCCTCTAAAGGGGAAGTGCTCCCTCTAGACAAGCCTCTGTAGAGGCTTGATTAAGCTAAGCGTTCTCTTCACCCAAGATCTGTGAAGGTAAGGGGAGAGGATACGACTATAGTTTAATCAAAGCATCACTTAAATTAAAGGGTTTTAATTAATGACAAAAAAGTTTGAAAGAAGTGTTGAGAAACACTTCTACAAACACACCAAGAAGAGTTCATTCCAAATTGAACCTATTTAAGAGAAACTAAGTGTTTTATACCTAAGAAAAAGACACAATAGTATGGTTAAGCATGCAAGTTCAATTTATTTCTCACTCAGCAAGAAGAAAAACTTGAAATGTGTGTTTAATTTTCTTTAAGTCATTCAAGAGTTGTGAGGTTCATTACATTCAAGATTGAGTGAGATTCATTTTTAACCACAGGAATTCCAAGAAAGGTGATTAAACATGAAAATTTATTTAACTATTCTTAATCAGGAACCTGCATGAACTGGTTAGTAGTTTTGAATCTCAAATGTGTTAAAAAATACAAAACTTAGAAAAATAGGTACAAACGACAGAGTATCGTAGATGGTGATCTACACAGACAGCAATCTACGCAGACAGAGATCTGCGGAAATGATGGAATACCTACACAGATGACAAAGAATAGACAATTAGATTTTTTTTATAAAAAATAAATAGACCTATTAAAACTGAGAAATAGTATTTTTATGAAATTTGTCAGTATTTAACGCTTAAAAATTTATTTCTGTCAGAAACTAGAGAGTTAAAAATACTAAAAATTTATAAAAATAGTCTTTTAAACCATAGTTTAATAAATCATTTCAGATAGGCAGAGACGACAAAGATTCTGCATAAACAACTAAGTTTCACAGATGACCGAGTTTTGGAGATGGCGATCTGCAGAGATGGCGACTCCAGAGTAGAGACGGGTCTGCGTTAGAGTTTTTTGAACCATAAAAAATCTGCAAAAAATGTTAGAGAATAAGGGACGTGGGTCCCACCAGGCGTGCCAAAATGTCTATGCTGGAAACCTACCTATTGGGATCACACTCAGACATGCAAACGTTAGAGATATAAATCATTTAAGCTACACTAATATGTTTAAAAAGCATACTCTCAAAACAAGAAAACTCCACCATGACCTCTGATGAGCTGAACAAGGGCACCCAAGACATTGTTGATTTTCTCATAGAGAGGTGTGTGGGTGTGCTCTCCCAATACAATATCTAAATCCCACTATTGATTGATTGAATGCAAACTAAAATGCAATCTAATGATGGATAAAGAACTCAAGAACAAGTATGAGGAAAACTTGTCTCAAGCCTCTACCAAATGACTAAAATTAAAATGCAAGTTATACCAAGATGTTATGCAAGATTAAATGAAAACTAGAAACTAGATTCATTCACCATTATGGCCTAAGATGTAATTTCTAGATTTCAACTATGAACTACAAGCATGAACAAGAAACAATGAACTAAGAATTCTAAATCTATTTTAGCATGATAACAATGCATAAAATGAAGATGATTTGCTCTTGAGAAAGGCCTCTATTTATAGATTTTTTGGAGGAGAGAGAGGGCTTGGATGAGGTGGAGCTCATGTGGCATCCACATAGGTGCCACATGAGGGACACATAAGTCATGCAAGAGGCCCATTTTTCTCACACATGTGTGAGCAACTTTGGATGTGATGGGGCAAAGTGTACTTAAAGTACACATGTGAAGGATCTTGTAAGAAGGTGTAAGAGGATGTAAGAGTTTTGGGCCAATGAGACACTTTTAGAAAGTGTAAGAAGGTGTCATCATAGGTGTAAGAAACTTTGTTGGCACCAAATAAGAAATATTTAGAAAAGTCAATTTTTGGAAATTTGCTCACACATGTGTGAGCAAATAATTAAGACTAATTGGTGTAGGAATCAAGGAATATGCCTAATTAACCTTAGTTAATTAGTGAATAGGTATATTTGGTGAGAGTGATGTGAGGTAGGGTAGGATCTAGGTTCAAATTAGCTTAATCTAAATTTAAAATTCAGATTAATTTGGTTTAGTAGAATTTAAGTCATGTGAGGGAATAAATAAATTAAAAATTTATTTAAAAGGAATCAATGAGGGATAATGTATTAAATAAGATTTAATACATTAAAAAGGGGGAGTATTTAAATTAAATTTAAATACTAAGGAGAATGAATTGTATTTAATTAAATAAATTTAATTAAATAGATGGAAGAATATAACAAATATAATTAATTAAAATTAACTATAATGTTATGGGAATATTAATTAAATTAATATAAGGACAATTTTGGACGTCTACGCTATGTTAAAATATCATGCAATTATCTTTCAACCCATAATTCCCCTTGTATAATACACTAATTGGATAAATCAATGCATTCATGTGGCTTTCAAAAAAAACAAGCAAGGAAATTAAAGGAAAATTCATATATTTACAATGACATCTTCCAGATTTTTGAGAGCAAAAACTCTCTCAATTTTGTATGGGAAGGAAATTATTCTCTTACCACAGAGTATATTCCCTTCCCTTTTCATTATACTCCCCTAATTGAAATTAGTAACCTAAACCCCCTTTCTTACCCATACTATTACCAACTAACCCTTAATTAATAAAGATTTATAAAACCCATACAACTTAGAAGCTAGTGGGCCCCGTAGCCTTCCTTGCTATCTCATCTTAATAATTTTAATATTTGTTAACTTAATTTACATTCTTCCTATGCGTTGGTTTTCAAGCCCTTTTTAAACTTTATGACAAAAAAAAAACTTGCATTTAAAAAAAGAAAACCTTGGAGAATGGGCCACATGTCTTGTCAGCACCGTAAGCTAGCATAGAGAATGCAGAGGGTTAAATTTTCCCCCAAAAACCATGCCACCTTTTCTTGCTGTCCTCTCCCCTAAAATACTATGTGACATGACCTTTTCCCAAGGTCAAACCCCCTTTCTCCTCATTACATGTGAAATGTTTTCTTGGGGAATGGTAACATAGGATGGTGGGCCCTGACTTTTCTTTCCCATCTCCTAGCTTGGTTTCCATGCCACCTCCTTGGGATTATTTTCATTCCATGCAAAATTATTGAAGGGGAGGTGGGTAGGTGGTATGGTGCCCCCCCCCCCCGCTAGATCTAGTCTTGTCCCTTGTACTCTCATTTCCTTGCAGATTTTGAAATCCTTAGCCCTTGTCTTATTTTGTAAAAGGTAAAATGTTGGATTGGGTTAAGGGCTTTTGAGTTGATAGATTAAAGTGTTATTTAGGATTAATTAGTAGATAGTAAATTATTTTTTAAGTTCTAATTCTTTTTATTTTAAATCCTTTAGGGTGTAGTGTTTTAGGCTTATATGTATATCAAATCAATGGGGTAGTTTTAATTATCAACTTCATAACCTTAAATGTTTTGATGGATGAGATTGTTAATAGTTTCTAATTTCTAATTTGTATTTAGATCCACTCAATAATATAATTATTAGGGATTATATTGCTCTCGTGATCTATTTAGGGGTTATGCTCAATTTTTATTAAAAGTAAATTTAAATGGTGTATTAGGAGATAATTCTAATGTCTTAATGAAAAGGTTAAATTAAAGTCGCATGTTGGAAATTGATGGATTAGAAAAGCATGTTGTTTTATCATAGGAGAATAATTTTTTTAATGATGTTTAATAGGTTAGGAAATCAAAATTCGTCTTAGATTGGATTTAATTAATAGTTAGTTGATTTAGTGAAATTGTTATTAAATCTTAGTCTTGTCAATATCTCAATGTCTAATGTTAACTAGAATTAAACTTGGATGGATTAAGTTGCAACCTAGGTTTAAGGTTAAGTAAGGACAACCCAGATCAACATATGTTCCTGAACAACTAACTACCATCATGATTCTAAACAAGGAATCATAGTTAGATAAACCTGAATTGAGTATTGAGATAACTCGTGGAGCAAGTTGATGCCCAATTTTGCATCTATTGTGGCTTGACCCTCAATCAGTCTGCGCTTATACCTTGTAATTAAAAGGTTAACTATACCTTGCTATTATCTTTCCAACTCTCCCCCTGTTAGTTGTACATTCTTAGGTGCTTTTAAAAAAAAAAATTGTGTGTTTTGCCCTAGTTTTGGGCATGACATTTTGGTATCAGAGCCAGTGTTTTGATATGAAGAACCTAACCCATTACGTTTCCACTCACTCTAAACTTAAATCATTGTGTAGGATGCCTGCGGTCACCAGAGCTAACCGATGAGGTAGAGGGCGTAGAGCTCCCCGTACGGGGGTAGGGAAGGAGGATCCACCACCACCACCTCCGAACCCTAACCAAGATATTGTGGATATTCTTCAAAATCTGATTGGGGTGATTTAGCATAGACTACCACCCATAGTTCAGTAGCAGGTTCCCGAAGGGGAAGCACATGTTTCAAAGAATGAGAGAGCAATTAGAAGAGAGAGGAGTAGGATTCCTCCACCCAAATTTGTTCAGGATCATGATGATCAGGAGGAGGAGTCAGTTCATCGGGTTGTTATCCCATGCGAGCATGAGTTACATGCCAGGGAGAAAACCATTAGAGATGTTGGAGATGAGATCTGAGAGTTATTACGACTCCATCCACCCTTGTTTTTGGGATCCACTTATGGGATAGTAGCAGAGGCCTAGTTACAGAGTTTATAGTGATGTTTTGGATTGCGCCCTTATGGGAGTAATCTAAAGGCCTGACTAGCAGTCCATCTCCTACATGAGAAGGCTTCCACTTGGTGGGAGCAGGAGGTATCCATTGGTGGAGTGAGTATTGACACACTCACTTGGGAGAATTTTGAGTCCAATTTCTGTGAGAGATATCTCTCCGAGCATTTTAGATAGAGACAGATAGAGGAGTTCCATGATCTCCAGCAGAGAGGCCTCACTGTGAATCAATATGAGAGTTAGTTTCTCAAGCTCCTTCCATATGTTGATTACATGAAAGATGAGAAACTACATATTCACCATTTCATTAAGGGACTTAATATGTCTCTTCAGAGCACAGTATGCCTAGCATTCCCTACCACATTCAGAGGGGCAGTTGAGATGACACTTGTAGCCGAGGAGATTCATACTAGACAAGAGTCTTAGGATAGCTCCCAGCACTGAAACCCCTCTTCCCAACAGTCAGGACAATAGAGGTCCTCTTGGAAAGGGAAGCAGAATCACTCAGCAGGATCCTTTAAGGGTCAACAGTCTCAGTAGCAGAGATCCCAGCAGGATTCTAGACAGAGGCATTCACAGGGTTATCAGGGCTCTAAGTCCAAGCAGTGGCAGTCATAGGGCCCTAGATAGGATCATAGGACTCAGACCCCTTAGACATAGCCAGCTAGGACTCAACATTCCTCTAGGGGTGGATACAATGGTTCTAGCAGGACCAGAGGGTCACAGTAGCCTAGAACATAGGGAGTGCAGATTTAGACTCATGGGCCATGTTACAATTGCGGTGGTATGAGTCATTTAGCAAGAGAGTGCCCAGAGGGATAGTCAACTAGTGGTCAGAGAGGGGCTACCTCAGAGCCTACAGTTGGAGATATGGGTAGATCCCATAGAGTTTTTGCAACAGTTGATAACCACTAGGCTGAGCATCAGGCCACGGTCATTGAGGCTGCAAGTATGATTCAGGGTACTAGTGTTTCTATCTTGATTGATTCAGGAGCCACAGAATCCTTTATATCTCCCTATGTAGTAGAGAATTGCGGGTTGGTGGCAGTTAGATAGGATGTTGGCTGGGAGGTTGAGTTAGCTTTGGGAGCTAGAGTCTCTGTTAGTTCCTTAGTTCACAGTTGTCAGATTCAGATTGGAGACCTTAGCACGATGAATGATCTTCGCATTACCCCTCTAGGTTCTTATGATGTAGTCCTTGGCATGGATTGGCTATGTGCCCACAGCGCCAAGGTGGATTTTTTGTTAGAATACGGTTGAGTGTGTTGATGATCACGACACTTCTATGGTGATAATTGGGGTACAAAGACCCATATCCCTTCACATTATTTTTGCTATGTAGCTTAGGTGGTGCATGCGGAAGGGATGTCAATTATTTTCCATCACCATTAGTGATAGAGAGGAGGATTCGGGAGGAGAGCCTTCACTCAAGGATTATCCTATTCTTCAAGAGTTTACAGATGTATTCCCTACCAAGCTACCCAGTATGCCCCCACCTAGGGTAGTTGATTTTCACATAGATCTTATACCTAGAGTCAAACCAGTGTCTAGAGAACCCTACAGGGTGACCACACATGAGCTCGATGAGCTCAAGATTTAGTTAGAGGAACTCTTGGAGAAAGGGCATATCTGAATTAGTGTATCACCTTGAGGTGCACCTATGATTTTTGTGAAGAAGAAGGATGGTTCACTTCAATTGTGCATTGATTATTGGCAGTTGAATAAAGTAACAATTAAGAACCAATACCCACTCACCAAGATTGATGATCTATTTGATCAGTTGTAGGGTGCCCAAGTGTTCTCAAAGATAGATCTGAAGTCAGGGTACCATCGATTATGGATTGTGAAAAGTGATATCCACAAGACTACTTTTCAGATGAGGTATGGTCACTATGAGTTCATAGTAGTGCCATTTGGCCTCATGAATGCTCCAGTTGTGTTCATGAGCCTCATGAACGGAGTATTTTGTACATTTTTGGATAAATTTGTGATAATATTCCTCGATGATATTCTGATATATTCTCACAATGAGGAGGAGCATGAGGAGCATCTGAGATAGATTCTGCAGTGTTTGAGAGAGAATCAGTTATATGGTAGCTTGTCAAAGTGTGCCTTCTTTAGACCTGAGGTGCATTATCTCGGTCATGTTATATCTGGTGATGGGATCTATGTAGACCCATCAAAGATTAGAGCTATTATGGATTTTCCAGCACCCACCAGTGTCACTAAGGTTAGGAGTTTTATGGGCTTAGTAGGATATTATAGATGCTTCATGGCAGGATTTTCTAGAGTGGCTTATCCCATCACCTCCCTTCAGAGAAAGGGGAAGAGGTATGAATGGATAGAGAAGTGTGAGAGCTTTTGAGGAGCTCAAGAGAGCCCTCACTAGTCCACCAATTTTAGCAGTACCAGATCCTTCAGCAGATTTTGTGGTATGTATTGATGCTTCATTGGATGGTTTAGGAGCAGTCCTTATGCAGGAGGGTCATCCTATAGCTTTTGAGTCTAGGAAGCTAAAGACTCATGAACTTAATTATCCTACTCATGACCTAGAACTCATAGTATTGGTTCATTCTTTAGTGATATGGTGACATTTCCTTCTAGGTCACCAATTTGAGCTTCATTCAGATCATCAGAGCCTAGAGTATATCTTTACATAGCCCAATCTTAATGCTAGGCTGAGGAGACAGATGGAGTTTTTGTGTGAGTATGATTTTGATATTCATTACATCAAGGGGAAAGAGAATGTAGCTGCAGATGCCTTGAGTAGGAGGCGACATGAGCTCTCATCTATGACTTCTAGTATAGATTTGAGGGACCACATTTTGCATCATTTTCCAGGGGATGGATTTTGTGTGGAGGTTTGTCAGTCTATCCATTCTCAGAGACCCCTAGAGGGGAAATTTGCATATTATTCCTTGGAGTCTGATGGACTTCTATGTCATAGGGGACACATCTATGTACCTTCTACGGGTGACTTGCAGGAGTTTATTATACTTGAGGCTCACAGAGTACCTTATGCAGCTCATCTGGGAGTTAAGAAATTGCATGCCAATATGAGACAGTTGTACCATTGGCTGGGTATGAGATTGCAAATTGCCAGCATTGTTGATAGATGTCTTGAGTGCCAGAGAGTGAAGGCAGAGCATGGTCATCTAGGTGGGCTCTTGCAACCACATGAGATTGCTGAGTGGAAGTGGGATACTATATCTATGGACTTCATTATTGGTCTCCCTATGTCTTCTCATCGCCATGATGCTATCTTGGTGACAGTCAACACATTGACCAAGGTTGCCTACTTCTCACCCATGTGTACTACATTCACAGCACAAGATGTAGTTCAAGTATTTTTGTGGGATTTTGTTAGACTTCATGGCATTCCCTGTAAGATCATCTCTGATAGAGACTCCTTGTTCACATCAGCCTTTTGGAGAGAGTTACAGGTAGCATTGGGCACTAGGCTCAATTTTAGTACAACATATCACCCTCAGATAGATGGCTAGACTGAGAGGGTTAACCAGGTATTGGAGGACATGTTGCGCATGTATGTGATGGACCATCAGGTCAAGTGGGATGAATACCTACATCTGGTCAAGTTTTCCTATAATAATTGGCATCATTCTTCTATAGGTATGCCACCATATCAGGCCTTGTATGGTAGACCATGCAGGACACCACTGAGTTGGGATAGAATCGAGGATAGAGTATCTATTGGACCTCAGTTGGTCAAGGATATGGAGCAGTAGGTTTCCTTGATTAGGCAACACCTTAGGGAGGCTCAGGATCGAAAGAAGAAGTATGCAGATGCGAAGAGGGTTGATCGCGAGTATATGGTTGGAGATAGGGTCTTCTTGAGAGTTCGCACGCATAAGAGTCCAATCCATTTTGGAAAGGGCTCTAAGTTAGCACCTCACTTTTTTGGACCTTTCAAGATACTGGAGAGGATAGGACCAGTTCCCTACTATCTAACCTTGCCACCCAACCTGTCACGCATCCACGATGTATTTCATTTATCTGTGCTTCATAAATATATTTATGATGAGTCTCACATTATATATTGTGATGCCTTGTAGGTGGAGTCAAATGAGCAGCTAGCACTAGAGCCCATTCACATTATAGCCCAGCGGACCCTTACACTTTGAGGCCGAAAGCTGGACCAGGTTAGGGTCCAGTGGGATTGTTATGATGAGGTCACAGCTTCATGGGAGGATGCAGCGTAGATGAGATCTCAGTACCCATATCTTTTTGATGAACTATAGGAGGAAGTTCATGCCTAGTGGGGGAGGATGTGAGACCTCACCCTGACCCATCATAGCTTTATTTTTTTTATCACACTTTGACACTTTATGTTTTGATACATTGATACACTTTTTGTTATCCCAACAGGGACTCGTGATATTATGATGTGATGATGATTATATTGTGTGGATTACATTTTCATATGGATTAGACCTAGAACAGGTGGTTGACTTTGATTATATATGTTTAGATCAATGAATTGATGAGAAGACTGAATTATGATTTGACTTGACTATTTTATGAATGATTATGTCATGGTGATTAGGAAATTCTTATGTTTTAAACATTTATGTTTGAAAATTTCAATTAGGGGCTTAATTCTGCTTATGGATTAATGTTTCTATTTATAATTTCAAAATATATATATTGCATGTAATTTTGTCATCTTGGACTACTGATGCTCGAAGTTTAGTGTGCAGGAATGGGAACCATGGAAATTTTTGGAGAATCAAGGCTAAACACATGTGAATTGAGTAAGCCAAGGTTTAGTCCAATAAGGGGTTGAACCTCATTTTAATGTGACCCTTGTTGTAAATGTAATCTGAATGTGTGTTGATATTTTAATTTATGTTGTTATTTGGACATATCATTTGTGAATGTGATGTATATTTTGTTTGGTGTCACTTGACACTTGTGTTGTCCATGTGGATAGTGACATGTCATTTAGGGCTTGGGAAAGAATCAGTTAACCTTTTATGATATTATATTAATCACTTGCATATAGATTCCTTGTAGGGATCCTATCATGTTGGAACTCGGATTTGAACCTTAGGGGTACTTTGGAGGGGTTAAAAGTGACCCTAGAGTGTATTTTTGACCAAAATTAGCTAACCCTAAGTGGGTACCTTGGGTTAGGGTTAGTTTTCACCTATAAGAGAAACCTAGGCCACCATTATGACCCTCCAAAATGCCCACTTTTCAAGAGTGACGAAAATAGAGACAGTCTTATGCACCTAACTTGTTCTACACTCCTTGCTAAACTCTCAATTAAGAGGGGAGACAAAAAGGCTAGTTGTCATACATCCCATAATTGCTAGTTCTTAAGTACACTTTTGGAGGCCTTTTTAGAGTGTTTTGGGATATTTAGTGGGTGTTCACCCACTCTTTAATTTTAGAGACAATTAGAGTTTCGAAAGGAGGAGAAAGATAAGGAATTGGGCTCTTCTCAAGTTTCATTTTTCCATAACACAATTGAAAGGTTGGTTACACATTTCCATGGAAGTTTTCTTATTTGATCCACACTAATACATTAGGGGTCAATTTGCGACGGCAGGCAAATGCAATGTGTTTTTGGCTTTTTTTTTTCAATTATAGCCCGACGACGTTGCAATTGCGATGGCTCACAATTGCGACGGCAGCGGGATATAAGAGAAAAAAAAAAGGAAAACGTTGCTCATTTGTTATAGCTGCCAGACGCGGCAAGGGCAAGTTTGAGGGCAAGTTTGAGGGATAATGAGTGATCGATGAATCAGCCATTGTAGGGGCAGGCGCAGGAATAGAGAAAGAAGCACCCTGCTATTTCATAATCTATTGACCCAGCAGCTGACCGAGGAAGTAGTGAATGCACCGGTGCAAAGGCATCCCCGCTATAAATTATATATCCAATAGTAGGGGAGCAAGCCACTAAGGCAAGTCTGTACTCGCGCATGGGAACTGGGGCAAAGGAGCATAGAAGAAGACCAACCATCAGTTCGCAGGCCATCCCGCATCATCTAGTCCATCAATATCCATAACCTCAGTAGCAGTTCCCACCATACCAGGGCAATGATATAGCTAGAGCCATTGAAAGGAGACTCGTTGCCCTCTACTCTAGCCACCTATTCGACATATCGAATAACAAATGGAGGTGCAATAGCAGGTTGTGTTTGATCGGGAAGGTGAGCTATCATTTTAAAACCTTGATGGTCTACCCTGTTAGAGGTAATCTCTGATTGCAAAGGAGAATTAGATTCCTGCAAATACAATAGCACTTGTCAATGTAGTATAAGTCTTTCAATTTTTTCTGTGTTAGTAGGGTTTGGCGCTGCAAGGTTGGACATTTCATATGTTTTCACACATTAACTAGAGATCATTACCCTCTTCAAACTTATCATCCAATTTCCTCAACAAAAATGGTTGGTCAGGTAGGACTCGCTTCAAAATTGTTGCATTCTGAATCTTGTAATGAAATAGCTTTTCGTGGGTGAATGAATGTAGAAAAATAGATTTAGTTGTAAACATTAACAGTGCCTACACTTTTTTGCATCCCTGGATGCTCATCTAATCACAGCTTCCAAACATTACCATGCTACAAATCTTCCAAAAATTACCATGCCTACACTTTTTTGCGTCCCTTAGATTTCAAGGAGCATAGATTTAGTTTAGAACTCCCATGAAATCATTGGTAAGTACATGAAACTAGTAATCCATGCATTGATTGCTCACAATAGGA
>MU224754.1:5319220-5333000 GCA_018584345.1 Thuja plicata
AAATGAAGAAGGACCTTATCCAGTCCTTAGCAATTAGGCTTTTCTTGTCTCTAAATCAGGAGTAGAAGGTACAAGGTTCACATAGACATTTCAAGCATTGTGGTTCATACAAGAAAAATCCCTAACACACTAAACAATGTTGCTAAAGCTCTTAATAGGGTAGACTTTAATATTTCTCCACATGATACTCCTAATAGGGTAGATCATCAGAAGTGATCAAAATTATAAGCCTTAACCAACCCCTTCCAATCTAAAGATAGTGAAGATTTTGTGGGTACCATCCACACCCTAGTGTTTACCTTCTAACAAGGGTTTTCTATGATATCATATCTTGTGTTATGATTCAATTACTTTCATGAATGTTTCTATGAATGTTTAAGTGTTTTTTAAGGTTAAAGAATTGATATATCTTACACAAAGATAGTATAGATTAGATGGTTGGTTATACAATTGGTTACATAAAGGTTAAAGGATAAAAGAGATAAAAGTTTTAGAGGTACTGATTCACCCCTCCCCTCTCAGTACACACTACCCATTATTTCCAACAATTGGTATCAGAGCTAGAACTCTTGAATTCAAAAGTTTAAAGACTTAAGAGAAAATACCATACAATGGAGAAGTATAGACTTGACAAAAGAATTGAGAATCAGAAGCTAGAAATTTAGATTTTCTATGAGTAGTATAAAGAAGATAGAAACAAGATGAGACAGATGTTAGATGAAAGAAATATTATGGCATCTCACTATAATGAAACATATTACCATGAAGAAGAGATACCAGGTCTATTTGAGTCCTCAAGATCTAATACAAGTAAAGCATCAGACACATCAGAAGAAAGCATCACAAGCCTAAATACAATCAATCAACATCTGATAGAACAAGTAAAATCTCTACAAATTGGTTAAGAGACACAGATGGTAAGAATGATTGATGTCATGAACAATGCTAGACAAGCTGAGCAAGAGAGAACACTAGATATTGATGATTGAATAAAGATTACTGAAAAGCTACAAGAAAAAGAGTCAGAAATACAAAGACTTACAGAACATCACCATGAGATTACAAATCAGATTATTCTTATGATTCAAGAGGCAAATAGAATGAATGCAGAAATCATTGAAAGAATAGAACCTATGGGTGAGCTAAGAGAATAAAATGAAAAGATTAAACAAGAAGTAAGAATTCAGCAACATAATGAAATAATCAAAAGAGCTAAAGAAAGCAATAAAAGAATGGATTACTTTCTTGATGGACAAAGGAGAGTCAACAACAACATCGAACTAGGATATACCAAGAATAAAGAATCACCTAATCAAGATGATCCAAAGAATGTCTATGCAAATCCAAGACCAAGAAAGATAACATGCAATCACTGTGGAAATAAAGTCCAAACATCAAATATATGCAGAAGCAAAATGAAAGGTATTCCTAAATATACATCTTCATTCATAGGAATTTGTTATAAATCTAAGAAGAAAGGAAAAAAATCATATGAATGTAAGTCTAAGATGAAACAACCAAAGAAGGAAAACTACATGGAAAAATATTGTCCTACTTGTGAAATGCATGGGCAGACAACTCTTGAATGCTGGAAGAATAAAAAGAAAGCATGGAAGCCTAAAGGTCAAAAATCTACCTATCAATCAAAAAGAGTCAATAACCAGTATGTATGGGATTACAATACATGGACTAACTATACATCATACAGAATATTTGGTCACATTTATGCAAATTGTATGAGACAATGGAATAAAAATTCTAGAGGCTAGACTAATCTTGGAATGTCATGTTAAAATTGTCATAAATTCGGTCATCTCAAGAAAGATTGTAGAGACTAAATGAAAGAGAAACAAAATGTGGAGGAAAGCTACAAACACTGATGAAGCTAGACCAAACAATGCAAATGGTGACACCTTATCCAATGGATCTAGTGACATCACCCTCCCCACCTAAGTAGAACAAGTCAGTATGGAACTGCATTATACCAAGTCATACTTTACATCAATTCTATTATACATAGTTGAAATACCAAATTAGCATGATTATAGATCTACTATGGTATTACTTGTTAAATTTTGTGAAAACTATTTCATTGGTCAATACATACCGAAATGCATCGGTATAAATTGAAAGATAAGTTGTCCTCACTTACCGATAATTGACAGTTAACATGTAAAAGCTAAAGTTTATAGTGTAAATTAAAATCCATCGGTAATCATGTAAGTTGAAAAATTTGTCTTCACCATACACTAACACTCATCCATAAATAAACAAGTTAAATGACTACCCAAAGCATCGTGTTATCACCGAAAGAGAAGTTAGTGTATCAACTGATGAATCTGTTTTCACACACCGAGGAGTAGTTGAGAATTAATGACTTGACCTACGGGAAAGTCTATAAATTGATGATGGAAAGGGTTTCATTTCTCACCAGAGATTTGTGGAAAGTGATAGCATTGTAGAGCGACTCCAACCCAATTCAAATCACTCTAAGGAGATTAGTTACAGCTACAAAGGTTAAAGTAAGTACCAAGAATAACTGAGAACTTTGTTTATTATTTATGAAATAGTCCTAATTTCAGAAACATGGCCACAACATCTAGAACTGCTAACCTGATGAGTGTTAAGAAGAAAAAGGTCAAACTTATCAAGAACACTACCTATATAGAACCACATTATAAGATATGCCCAGAGGTTGTATCACAACCCAAAAATGTTGGAGCATTGTCATGAATACCATCTAGGGTTTTTCTCATCGAAGATGTGGGAGCATACATACACTGCATGATTGGAGAAATTGGTGACTTGGAGGTAGAGAAAGCTTTCAAGAAGCTATGTAAAGATGATGGCACTATCAAAGAAGAGCACAAACACATCAAATTAAAAGGGCTCACAAATTCCCTATGATTCCTGAAATAATTCAAGACCGAATGGATTCGGTTAGTATTGAACAAGATCCACGATCGAAAGCTATGGCTATATGAGCCCAAAGTGATAACACAAGATGTTATTCATGCTGTCACCAGTTATCCAAGAACTGACAAGGTAAAGGCATTATAGCACTTGCCTAAAGCTGACATAGAAAAGAACATAGGAGAACAATGTGATGGAAGAGGACTTAAGGTATCCACCATTATAGATGATGAAGTAAAATTTGGAGCATGTATCTTAGGATACATATTATTTTAGGCTAGAAGAATGAACAACATAGCATCTAGAGCAGTGGATAAAACCTACAAGATTTTCAAAAAGGGAACTCAGTTGGATCTATCATTTGAACTTCTACTCAAACAGTTAGAAGAAAACCTAAAGACAATCAGAAATGCTAAGTTAAATTCATGTAAGTTTGGTTCAATTATCATGTGCATATTCTTCTACTTCCAAGAATATTTTCCATCAATAGGAAATGTCAAATGGGATACAACAAGACCAATCACCATATAGATTAGTGAGTTTATAAAATCACTAGGAGACAATTTTGAGTCAATAATGGATGACTACTTTGCTGGATTCAAGGAAAGAATGTAGAAGAGAGTAAGGATCCCTGAACAGTTAATTGAAAAATTCAAAATTGACATATGTTTCATGGTGGACACTGACTTCACATACATCAAGCCTATTGTACCAAGAAAAACATGGCTACCTACACTTGACTATGAGGTAAACATAGATCAGGCATATAATGCAATTGATGCATTAATAAATGATCCATTAGACAAAACACAACCCAAGTTGGCACTTATGAAGAAGCCAAAGAAAGAATAAAAATTGGCTTGGTTGTAAAGAAGATAGATAGAAAGAAGGAAAAGATGGTCAAGAAACTAAAGAAGAGACTATCAAATACATAAGAAGAAACTAAAAAGATAGAAGAAACTAAGCGACAGTCACCCATCGGTGAAGCTAAGAAGGAAAGTGACTCTGAGTCTGTAGAGTCCACCAACTAAGAAGCCAAGGACCACTATTGCATCCAGGATAAGGAGTTAGAAAACAAAGGATACAAGTCTTTAACCGCTAAAGAAAGGTCAAGTAAGGACCTATAAGAGGAAAACTAAAATACAGAAAAGAGGTCCAACAAAAAGGAGAAAGTTCATGAGAACTAGGGAAGACATTGAGGATACCGAACAAGATGAACCTATCCAAAAGGAAAAGACTAAGATTCCTGAAACCATTGATGAGATATGTGAATCTATTGCAAGAAGAGGTGGCTTAACCAACACCAAGGTAAGAAAGTGGTTATATTAGAGCTTGACCATTAGAACAAGTTTGAGAAAGCATTGATAAAAGCAATAATAAACTTCAAATATGTACCAACACAATTTGATGACAAAATGCCAAATGAACTATATAAAATATTATCTTCCAGATGGACTTATGCATTAAAGAATAAAAAGGATATAAGGGAGAGAGTCCTCGTATCTTTTATGCCTCCCAAATAAAAAATGGAAGAAATATAGGAGATGATGGAGAAACATGCAAAGGATTTCTTACCTAAGATGAGAGCTTACAAGGTTATATAGGGAAAGCTTATTGAGCTAGAAAAGGATAGTAACAAAATATGGAGTAAAATACTCAATAGACCTACTGAGGAGGCCATCCCTGAGAGAAAAATTCTCACAAATGAACCACACAATGATGAATATATGGCTAAACCTAGCCCAGAGCACATACTAATTAATGACACTGAAGATGTCACAACTGTCAAATTGGACAAGGAAGAATTTGACACAACATGTAACAAGGACATGGATGTTGCTAATGAAACATGGCCTAAGAATACTGTGGACAATACAATCATTGACATCATCGATGACCCTGGAAATGAGGTAAGGAAAGATGAAGATATCACTATTACATCTAATCAAAGTAAGGATCAAGATACATTTGTTGGTGTTGCACAAGTACATATACTGGGCCAAATGCCACTACTGATTCAAGAAATCAATATTATCTCACAAAAGGATAAGAACCCTGAGCTTGATGCAAGAATACCCAAGGATAAGGGTAATGATGAGAAAAAAGATACATATGTTGAACATAAGGACATAATTGATGAACAAAATGTCATCGATGGAGAACAAATGGATGCAGATACCACCGAGAAAGATGCACAGATGAAAGATGTTGATAAGAAAGAAAAGAAATTTGACACCATGCCAAAGGATACAAAAGGAGAAGCTAAAAAAACACCAAATGTTGAAAAGGAGAAATCCTCAGACAATTGAGAGGAAAACATTGAGGAGAAAGAGAAAGGTACAACTCCTCAAAAGCCATCAAGTAGCACATCAAACCAAACTGAGAAGCTGGCTATGGTTCTACATACAAGTGGAACACAAAAGAAGAAGAAAACAAAGAAGAAAAATTTGGAAGTCACATTAAATGAAATCATAGAAATACCAAAATGTGACCCAACAATAGTAGACTTTGAATCTCTCCAAGAGTATGGAGAAATCGGCCAAAGGAAAGCTTTGCAAGAGAAGCTTAAGAAGAAGCACCAAGATTCATTGGTACTTGAGAATACAAGGGACATCTTGAGTTAGATAGTTCTTGAAGTTGATGTTGATCACAATTCCCCCATTCTAGATCAACTTATCATCCTCACCGAAGCAATCACAACACAAAATTTTGATGTAGAAAAATCAATTGAGGAGCTAGAAGAACATAAAGTTCAATACAAACTGACAGAAAAGATTAGCCAAGAAGTGGTAGAGAAAAAGGTAAAACTTTTAGAGTTATTAGATCAATTAGATCCAATCATAAGTGAAGTTGTTTCCTTAGTACAAAATCTATGCACTTTAGAGAAGTTTACTAAGGATAACAATGATACGATAGCAAAGATCAAATCCAATCTAATTGCAAGTGCATAGAGTCTGACCACTGATGGAAATGCAATCAAATTGCATTATTAGAAGATTATTGAGATAAAATGGTTTGTTGGAAAGTTGAATATACTCATGTATATGAATATATTTAGTGTTTTCATTATGGAAACAAAGTCATATGAAGTGTTGGAGTCAGAAAACATTATCAGAAGATCAAAAATTGGCTAAGTACAGAAGACTGGATAGTTAGCAGAGTACTAGAAGCACAGAGCATCAATGCACATGCATACGACTAAGTTAGGGCATGCACCTTTGAAGATAAGCTTGTAAGTATGTATTAATTCTAATTCTAAGAGATCATGATCAGATGTGCAAGTATGAAGAAGTTATAGCCAGATGAAGTGACTAAGACAATAAAGGTCAGAACAGGACAGAGCAAGGAACAGACTATTATAGTTTTGATTAGCGTGTGTTCATTTGTTATTAAAATTATATGCACCATAGAAGATAAGATTATGAGTATGTGTACATGATAATTCTAAAAACATGTAATTATATGAAATGACATGAAGAAGATACAACCAATTGAAGAATTACAACCAGTGAATGCTAGAATAAGACAAAGATCATGGAAAGAGCCCACAAAGATTGTTTTGGTATAGAAGTTGCACCTATCCTTAGGACTTGCACCTTTGGATTATTGATTTTAGTGATCTCATCATGTGTGGTTAAAAGTGCATGACTTGATTCATCTGGAGAAAGAAGTTAGAACTAATTTAGTGGAGCAGACTGTGTGAAGAGACGCATCTGTTCAATTTGAGTAAAGCAGTTGCAATTGATGTTACACCAACTTAATGAAGGGTTTCATGTTTAGTTAAGTGATTAAGATAGATGGTAAAATGTTTCCTAAAGCTGACATATTCATGTCCCTTGAGGAAGTACTTATAGAAGGTCATTTTTTATCGGAGAAGTTGTGAAAGCCAGAGATAAGAAAAGTAGAGAAGAGTGTTAAAGCAGCAAAGCTATATCTGTCATATGTTGATAATATAGATATTAAAGTAGAAGCTTTTAGAGTGAAGATAAGATTTTTTTAGTTCTTTACAAGAGGTTAAAGCATCAATGCACAAAAGGTACTGATCCAACAAGCAGTGTCACAACAGCAGTTCACCTTGCAGATACAGTGTGTATCGAAGATCCAGAAGGTTGAATCTTTCACCATTTGAGAAGTGAGCTCTTGGATAGTGAGTCCTTGGATAATAAGTCTACCACCCCTAACAGGGTTATTGTAAAAGACTCCAAATAGGGTCTGACCCTTAACAAGGTCATTGTACTTCATACATTGTAAAGACAACTCCTAACAGGGTTAAGGATATTCTAACAAGGATCATAAGACACTAGTACAGAATGTTTGTGGGTACTAATTCCCACCGGGGTTTCACCTACATTGGGTTTCCCTGTAATCATATTTGTAGTTATGATTTGTGTATGTTTATCTTACTTGCATTGATATTTAGCTCAGTACTTAAGCATTAAATTTAAAATTCAAGATAATCAGAAAAAGTTTTAATAGATAGATCACTGATTCATCCCCCCTCTTAGTGATCCTAATCATATAAATTGGTATCAGAGCTCTAGTCCTTAGTAAATAAGTTTAACCAGTTGAGGAGATCATGGAAAAGGAAGAAATAAAATTCCTGAAAAAGAATCTTGAAGCAACCCTTGAAGAACATGACACATCTGAAAAAGAAAATGAAGATTTTAAACTAAAATTTAATGGCATGCAAATACTTATCAATAAATTGAAAAAATAAATAAGGAATTGGTCTTCAAATGATTTGGGAGAAGTAGTCAAAAATTTGAATGAAGAAAATTCATCTTTGAAGGATCAGATTGAAGAATTAGATGAGAATCTATGTAACAATCAAGATGCCTATGATGATCAATTAAAAGTAAATAAGCAGTTAAATGAAGAACTGAGACAAGCAAACATGGAAATATTGTAGCTAAGAAACAACAAGGATAATATGGAATCTGAAGTGATTGCAGCAAAGAATCATATTGACAAGTTACACACAAGCAAGGATCTGATAGAATCAAAGTTGTATGCTCAAAGGGTTAAAGGAGATACCAGTGGTATAGAATATAATCAAACACAAATTCAGATTGATGCCATGCGAGAAATAATGAAAGCACCAAAGGACATCACAAATAATAAGGAGATTGGAAATCAAACTAAAGACAATGTTGAACCACCAAAGGATGAATGCAAGCTAGTTGACCATACTTGTTATACCTGTAACAAGCATGGACATATTGCAAGGAATTGTAAAGAGGTAAGACCCTTCAATGGATACTGTTATTTACGCAATAAATTTGGTCATAGAGCTATGAATTGTAAAAAAAATTAGAAGAACAAGAATAAGAATAATCAAAGAAATCAAAATCAGAAAAAACAAAGAAGTTATCCTAAGAAAAATGTTAGAAACCCTCAGACCATTACATGTTAGATATGTAATTACAATGGACATACAGCCAAGCAGTACATCATGATGAATAATAGCATCAGACCTCCTATCACTTGTCACTCATGTGGAAAATCTAGACACATCTCTAAGCATTGTAGATCTAGAGTGTAGAGTAAGGAAAGCCCTAAAAAGTTAGAAGATTCATTATGGGATGAGGCAGGAGAAATCAAATTTGTGAAGGCTACAAAAGATATAGGCAAGATCTGGGTAGAATTAAAGAAGGATAACAATGTTAACGGTGTAGTAGATGCATCTATTGTGGATACATCTCCTATTTCTGGTTAGATAACCCTCATGGTTATAGGGGATCTTGATAAGATCTAAACCCCTATGCGGCTAGTATACTCACCATCTAAGTATGTGCCTTGGATTACAATTGTTTGGTGACATTGTGACACAGTATGCAAGAGAACACAATCTAAATTGTTATCAAGAACAAGAATGCAAGTTACAGTTGCTTTCTATGTCTACGTGGCAAGTATTAATGGTAGAAATCTACTTTGAAATCACCAAGTCCTCACTTGCGGTCAGAATAAACAATTGGAGATCATATAATCCCTAGCATTTGTATTGTTAATGAATTACAGTTTTTCTCAACAACAAAGAAAGGAGATTGATAATCATTATTTGTTATGAAAATTCATTCAAGTTTGAAACAAAGCCCAAGCACGGACACGTCATTTTAGAAATTAGTTGAAAACTTACTTAGCAATCAAGTAAGCGGTTGGATAATCAAAGGAGCACTTGTAGTCGAGTAGCAAAGTGTCACAATTACATTCTTCAGTATAGATTGATATCAAGAAACTCTTTGAAACATCTCAGAAGTGATTTCTCAGTATGCTTCAGTGCATGAATTTTATGAAGCAGAATGGGTTAAAATATTTTTAAGCAGTGTTCTATGTGAGAGTATCAGTATAGCCATTGGAGATATTTTTTGGAGCTGACATGATGTTATCCTTGGAAGAGCATACTTATTATTGATCATCTAAGTGTGAATAAAACAAAAGAGTGTTCATGTAAGAGCAGAATTGATTGAAGATACAATTTGAAATATCATGTGAAGAAGCAGATAAAACTATTATGACAGGTCCACAGGATTCTGTGCCCATGGCCAAGGACATGGAAGATACATTCATGGTTGATAATGTTGAACTATCAATGGAAGAAATGGATATTGATCTAGACAAGTTTGAAGAAACATTTGTGAGTACTCAAGAGGTTGAGAGTCTTTATATCAGCAAGAATATATATCGATTTAAGATATCATAGAAAAGGAAGCAGAAAAAGAGAAGAGTAAAGTGACTGACAGTTCATCATCATTGTTGTCAAGTTTGACACCCATAATAGACTTAGACTCATGGGGAGTAAATAAGTAAGGGGGAGTATATAATCTAAAGGAGTCATGAAAAATAGATCAAATATTGCAGAAGAGAAGTATATGAAGAAGAGGCTCAGTGAATTGGTGAGCAACTTTACACTTGATCTTAGTTCACTCAAGCTTGGTCAAGCATTCTTGAAAGAGTTTGCAGCAAAAGGTACAGAAGATAATATCAAAGGGGGAGTAAAATAATGTATAGAATATGGAGTCTTTCATATGATCAAGGTCCTAGCACAAACTTGGAGAAGATGGAGAAGCTATAATATGTATTATGCACCCATCCACAAATTGTTAATTCACTGATTGCATTTTGGGAGAAAGAGATCCAAAAGTTGCAGATTGCATATCCAGATGTGTATGTTGAGTAAGTACATAGAAGTGTTTTTGAGAACCTTTGTCACTAATTTCAAAGGAGGAGTAGAGTATGAATAATATGGAGTCTGGTATATGAGAAGAGGGAGATATAAGATAGAGATTTTTTGTATAAGAGGATAGATACTAACTTCACCATATTAAATTTTTGCCATTAATTACAAAGGGGGAGATTGTTGGAAAGTTGACTATACTGGTGTATATGAATATATTTAGTGTTTTCATTATGGAAACAAACTCATATGAAGTGTTGGAGTCATAACACATTATTAGAAGATCTGAAATTGGCTAAGTACAGAAGACTGGATAGTTAGCAGAGTACCAGAAGAACAAAGCATCAGTGCATGTGCATACGAACAAGTTAGGGAACACGCCTTTGAAGATAATATTTTAATTATGTATTCATGATAATTATAAGAGAGCATGATTAGATGTGAAAGTATGAAGAAGTTACATCCAGATGAAGTGACTGAGACAATAAAGGGTAGAATAAGATAGAGCAAGGAATAGACTGTTATAGTTTTGATTAGCGGTGTTCATTTGTTATTCAAATGCTATGCACCCTGGAAGCTAAGGTTATGAGTATGTGTACATGATAAGTCTAAAAATGCATAATTATATGAAATAGTATGAAGAAGATACATCCAGTTGAAGAGGTACAACCAGTGAATGCCAGAACAGGAGAGATCATGGAAAGAGCCGACATAGATTGTTTTGGTACATAAGTTTCACCTATCCTCAGGACTTGCACCTTTGGATTAGTGATTTTTATTGATCTCATCATATGTGGTTAAAAGAGCATGACTTGATTCATCCAGAGAAATAAGCTAGAGCTAATTTGGTGGAGCGGACTGTGTGAAGGGACGTGCCTATTTAGTTTGAGTAAAGCAGTTGTAATTGATGTTGCATCGACTTAATGAAGGGTTGTGTGCTTATTTAAGTGAAAAATATAGATGGTAAAAGGTTTAATAAAGCTAACATGTTCATGTACCTTGAGGAAGTACTTATAGAAGGTCATTTATGATCGGAGAAGTTGCGAAAGCCAGAGATAAGAAAAGCAGAGCAGAGTGTTAAAGAAACAAAGCTATATCTGTCACATGTTGATGATATAGATATTGAAGTAGAAGATTTTAGAGTGAAGATAAGATTGTTGTAGTGCTTTAAAAGAGTTTAAATAATCAACACACAAAAGGAACTAATCAGACAAGCAGTGTCATAGCAGCAGTTCAGCTTGTAGATACAGTCTATATCGAAGATCCAGAAGGTTGTAGCTTTCACCATTTGAGTAGTGAGCTCTTGGACAGTGAGTCCTTGGATAGTAAGTCCACCACCCCTAACAGGGTTATTGTAAAAGACTCCTAATAGGGTCTGACCCTTAACAAGGTCACTATACTTCATACATTGTAAAGACAAGTCCTAACAGGGTTAAGGATCTTCTAACAAGGATAATAAGACACTAGTACAGAATCTATGTGGGTACTAATTCCCACCAAGGTTTTCACCTGCTTTGAGTTTCCTCATAATCATATTTGGTGTTATGAGTTGTGTATGTTTATCTTACTTGCATTGATATTCAGTTCAGTACTTAAGCATTAAAGTTAAAATTCAAGATAATCAGAAAAGTTTTAATAGATAGATCACTGATTCACCCCCCCTCTCAGTGATCCTAATCATATCATGGTTAAGATAGGAAATTTTGGAAGAAGAGTAACATCTCAGAGAGGAGGTTACCGAGATACAGTCCATACTATTACCAAACCTCACACTTCTGCAAACTCACCTAAGTTCAGCAAGACAACTTATTATCACCCCAGAGATTTTTGCAGCAGACAACATCTATTACATGAATGCACGGATCACATTCAAGAATATGTCCCTTGAACATCTCAAAGAGAAATTGAAGAATATGATGGAGGAAATGAAATCCTCACACTCATATTTTTGATAAGATATAGGTATACACCTTTTCCCTTACTATCAAAAAATTGGGAAAAGTAAATTGATATGTACTAAGATCAATAAAAGGGGAAAAGGTAATATGTATAAAGACAATGAGATAGTGTATATACATATAATATACTAGAAAATGCATAGGGGGATTCATGAAATGAATAATATATATACAAGGTATTCATACTATAAATTTTGGTAATATTCTGCACATATTTGGTTTTGATACTAATGTCAAAGGGGGAAATTGATAAACATAAAGTTTTTCCATTAGTATGCAATGAGAAAAAAAGTTGCATAAACCATTGGTTACACTACACTAGAATTTAGATTTTTAGTTCAAACCAAAAATGCTAAAGTAAAGGAGAAAACTGATGACATAGTTTTGCAGTGTTAACCGAAAGTGCAAACTGAAGATGATAAAGTGGAACCCGACAGGAGTAAACTGTTAGAGGAACCCAATGAGTAGGATACACTGCAAACTAAGATAACAAAAAAAGAGATACTTGAAAGGAAGTCAAACTGATTTCAGTACAAACCGAGCATCAAAAACCAAAATTCAGTTACATCCTGGTAAAATTGGATCTGTCTTCCATGTCAGATAAAACACTTAAGTTCTATTGATAGAGTTTTTTTTTTAAAAAAACCATTACTTAAGGGACAAGCAACATTATTGTAAATGTTTTAATCTGTATAACTAATTAAAAACATGCAGACTAGGAGATCAAGGTCAAGTTGTAAACCTTTGATTATAGAGTTAGTTTTGTAATACGCGAGACTACATTAGGTCAATCTATCTGTCATGCCCAAAAATTTGTGCTAAAAAATGCACAAACTTTTTTTTTTTAAATAGTAATATTAATGTCAAGAGGGTCTAAGGGGAATCATGACTAAGTGTCAACCTCCCTTAACCCTAGTCATCTACTAATATTAAAAGATACACAAGGTAACTTTTAAACTAAATATTGACTTGAATTAAATTTAGGGTTACGCTCAAGATCTAAACAAGGTGAGGTTATAAGGGGACCACATGTCATCCCCCAACCCTTAAAATATTGAATAATTAAATATTCCTTTATAATAATATAATTTTAATTCAATCGTATTATTAATGTCAGGGCAGATAAAATATTTCGAAGATATTTTCTGATTAAATATTCATTTTAACTTAACCATTGGTTGAGATTTCATTTGTAAATCCACTACGAGCGAGTAATATTATTGTTATAGAGAAATTAATTTAATTCAACACTTGTCCCTAAGTTAATGTAATTTTCATTAATAATTTACTTACCAAGTTCGTCCCTTCAACCAAAAGAATTATCTTTTTTATTTAGAGGCTTAACTTGATTACCTAATAATGCACTAAATAAGGGATTGTAATTCCCCATTAAAATGAGACAAAAGAGTAAGGAAAATAAAATTATAATAACCTAATAGGGGAAAAGTTCCCCCTCTTTTCCCATCTTAATTTGAAATTCCTAACCCTAATTTTGAAACTAGGGTTAGGGTTGATTAAGAAGTAGACTAAAAGATGCCTCTTTTTGTGTTTCCTCCTCTTCATCTCTTCTTTTTTTCTTTGTTCTCTCATCTAACCCTAGTTTGTTGTTTTCTCATTTTTTTTTTTGGTTGCAAGTATGCAACAATGGTGGATGGGTGATAGAGCAACCTTACATATATATATCTGTATATGTATATATATATATATATATATATATATATATATATATATATAT
>MU224754.1:5334727-5369598 GCA_018584345.1 Thuja plicata
CAAATTGTGTATATATATTTTAAATATCTCTTTTTTTTTCTAACTGTTTTTAAAATATGATAGAAAATAGTAGATAAAAAAATTGGATATGTTTTTTTTTTGAAGATGCATTCCCAAGTATTTATATTTCTTTAAACAAAACTAAGTTGAATATTGTAACATTGGTTTTGAAAGGTACTAATGGTTTAAAGATAGAAATTTCTTTCCCTAACTTCAAATTTATGCAAAGACACTTCCAATGGTTTTGTTTGACTAATAAGAAAAGGAAAGCTTCTATATTAATATGAAAATTTTATACAAGTAAGCAATATGCAACTTTTGATTTCTTTCATAATAGGAAGTTAAAATAGCTTCAACTAATGGTTTTCAAATATACTACGTTTCTTAAAGACTATCAAAATCCTTTTTTTTAAAAATGGCTTCTTCTTACTAATAAGTAAATTATTTTCAGCCTATAAGGCTCTTTACAATGTACTCATTTTCTTTGTTACATGGCTAACAAAAGCCTCATAGATTTAACAAAAAGATAACATGTTGTTGAGAACTAACAACTAAAATTTTTCCTTTCTTCTAAGCTCTTTCCAACTTTATTATGACTTCAATCCTTCAAATCTGCATTTCAACACAAGAGCAAGGAGAAACTTGAAACCATGGGGCAGCTCTCCACCCAACCTAGGCCTCTTATGAGGCCACCCTCGAGCTTGGGGAACCATACAAAGGTGGGGAGACACTCATACATATACCACAACATAAGAAACATGAAGATCTTTACATTTAACTCCCATTTCCCAAAGGCTTACACAAAGGAACAATCATAGATCCTTCTTGGGGTGAAGTGGACCAAGTACCCAAGGGAGAAGGCCATCCCAATACATAAAAAATCTCAGCCTTCTCATGGCTGTCCAAGAACACATTCTTTCACATTTGCAACTCAATAAATACATACCCTTATGACCCCCAATAAAGCAACAATGAGGGAGGCCTCATGGAGCCCATACTCCATGCTTTTTCCCTCTCTTCCTTGAGGCGAGACTCGACACCAAGGGCTGTCATAACACCTCCACCCCCAAGACTACTCTTCCCTCCCAAGGGTGAGTGAGTCTTGATACTCCCATTAACAAACATACAAAGGAAAATAAAGGGAAAACTTGCAACAACATCAAACATCCCAATAACAAAAAGATTCAAGGCTTTCATCAAGTCCATCAAACACAACAACAAAACATACATCAAGAAACACATAAGTTTACATGAGAGCAAAGAGAGTGCATAAAGTTTCACCAACCTAAAATCCAAGCTTAAGGAAGAAAGTTAAAGAAGAGCTCCCTTTTAGCCAAATCCCTCCTTCCAAGATCTCCAATTCTAGCAATGTCCCTTAAATTAGGGAGTGGGTGTTCAAACTCTCCAATTTTGAGATTTCCCACTAAAAATCCCTCTAGAAAGCTCATGGGGAGAATAAAAGTTCTCTAATTGGTCCCTCTTCCCTACACTCTTACACCATACCAAAAATGGAACTAAGAAAGGAAGCTTCAAAAAAAGTGAAATATGTCCTAACACAATGTGGAAAGTTGTTCTACCCAAGTCAAGCCTCTCAAGAGTTGATTTTCGTCCAACTTGGTAAATCAAATTTTTGGAAGGGTCACATGGTCAAATAGGGGCTATCCTAGGTTTAAAAATTCCCTTAACTATCAGTATAACAAGTGGGCTACCCAAAAATGACCCTAAAACACCTCTGGACACTCCACAACCCCTCTAAAAGTCCACTCTAAGAGTAATTTTGAAATTTCAATGAGGTTACCACACTCCCATCTCCCAACTAAAGGTATGCTTATGGGGATTCACTAATGTACTAATCTAGGTAGGTGGACAACCATTCCAAAGTTGACATGCCATGGCCTTAAGTACAAAACACAAGTGTCAAATGACACACACAAAATTTACACATCACTAGGCCATGTCATATCCACTTAGGAAAAACTCACAAATAAATTAAGAAATACATTTAAAGATTACACTTTCACACTCATCCAATTACTTTTACGAATAAAATTATGAAACAACGAGGTCTTGTCTCTCATCAGACGCAACCTTGGCTAAACTGAGTTCACATATCCCTTTGTTTGGTTCCCCAGATAAAATACCATGGTTTCTTACCTGCACACTCAAGTCAAATATCATTAGTCTGAGAAAATAAATATGCATCATAAAGAGATAAGAAATATTCAAAACATAAGGACATCATCAATATACTAAATTATTACTAGAGATCACAAGATTACCTAATTTTCATTTTAAGCATTTATCATAAGGTAAAATTCACATTGGAATAAATTGAAATTCAACATTTAAATCAAATAAATCCAAATCTCATCAATAACCATAACATAATCATAATGAGTTTCCAAATCAATTGTCTCAGAATAAAGGTTCATAATAGAAAACATAATATAGTCCATAAGGTGCATCATAAAGCATCATGTTTCCATACATCCAAAATAATCAAATCCACATCATAAAGCATAAAGTCCATAATGTCTATAGTACATCAAAAGAAAAGTATCATATGCTAAATCTATCATAAGCAGAAAACAAGAAAACTACGATGGGGTTCAGGGTGAGGCCTCACACTATCTTATAAATAGATGTTGTAATGATTCTTAGTCATGGATGAGAGGATGAATGTAGCCAATGAACACATGTATGGATCAGACTAAGAGTTTTAAGAAGCAGAACAAGAAAAGATGAATTTGGTTATCAAGAACCAAGAACAAAGGCTACTGAGAAACAAACTTATTAATCAATCACAATAGGTGATACACTTATACATGTAATCTTGAATGGATCTGTAATTAGGAATAGTAGATAGCATACACTCAGGTTAATGATTAATTTTCTTACATTCTAACAAGTGAAGCAAAGTGTAAAAATCCTTTCAAGGAAGGTGGATTTAACAATCCTATTGTAAATCTCTTAACCAAGTGCACACTAAATAGTGTTGCTAAAGCTCTTAATAGAGTAGACTTTAACAGGTCTCCACATGATACTCCTAAGAGGGTAGATCAATCAAAGTGTTCAAAATTGTAAGCCTTAACCAACCCCTTCCAATATAGATATAGTAAAGATTTTGTGCGTGCCATCCCCACCACATTTTTTACCTTCTAACAGGGGTTTTCTATGATATCTTAGCTTGTATTATTTGTCAGTTACTTTCATGAATGTTTCTATGAATATTAACATGTTTTTTAAAGTTAAAGAATCGATATATCTTACAGAAAGATAGTATAGATCAGATGGTTGGTTATACAATTGATTACATAAAGGTTAAAGGATAAAAGAGATAAAAGTTTTAGAGGTACTTATTCACCCCTCCCCTCTCAGTACACACTTCTCATTATTTCAAACAGAGCCATTGTAAAACTTCATTGTCCTCCTTTTCTAGGGCTGATTTATCACTCTCCCTTAAAAAATGAGAGTTATATTTGTGAGGTGGATGAGCACTTGATGGTTTCCCATGTGTTTTAGGAGAAGTTTGAAAATCAAATAGGGAAACTGAATATTCCCCCACTCCTTTGGAATTGGTTCTACATTTATTTTCAAACTTATGCATCATTTCACTCATCTTTTGGTAGTTATCTTTCTTGGTTTTCTCTCTCTCATCCTTTGAGGGTTTTGAAATTTCTACCTTTGGTGTAGAAACTTTAGCTAAATTTTCAATAGAACTTTGACCCTCATAACTCACTTTCTCCTTTCCCTTAGTTGATATAGATGAGTTAGTTTGATTAGGGTTTGAGGTAGATGTAGAATTTGATGTTAACTTTGAACCTTCCTCTTTATCTTGTTCAATGATAACATTAGGGATGACTCCTTCCCTATTATGACGAATAAATAGCTCATGACTAGGTTTCAATGTGTTGCAATATTGAAAGGGATTATAATTTCCTCTATTTGTGATTTCTTCACCCATGTATGGAAATGTAATACATTGATGATAAGTGGAAGGCACTGCTTGCATCTCATGAATCCATGGCCTCCCCAATAAGATATTATAAGTTAACTTCATGTCAAGGACTTGACATATGGTGTCTTTTTTGATAGGTCCAACTTGAATGGGTAAAAATATCATGCCTTTTGAAGATCTTTCTTCCTCATCATAAGCCTTGATGGTAATCTTCTTTTTAGGATCAATAGAGGATTCAGCTAACCCTAAAGACTTGACAAGGTTTAATGTGAAAATGTTGAGATCAGCTCCCCCATGAATGAGGACTCTATTGACCCTATGCCTTTGTATTAAGAATTATATATGCAAGGGAAAATTTTGAGGATGGTAATGGACATATCATCTTGTTCTAAAAATGAAAGTAAATGTGGTGCAACAAGATTTCCTACCATATTTTGAAACTTATCTTCATCCAAAGTTATAGGAACATTATTCTCCACTAGTGATTTTTCCAAGATCTTCTTGTGATTGGGAGAAAGTTTCAATAACTCCAAAATAGAAATTTGTGCTGGAGTCTTTTGCAATTGATCAACCAAGCTATAAGGCTTTGTTTTAGTAGATAATTAGTTAGCAAAAATAGTTGATTATGTAGGGCCAATAGGTCTAGGAGTACCCCTTGTAGGGTAATCCTTGATGCTTGCCTCCTAGAAATAGCATTAGAAGTCTCCATTTTTTGTTCTTCCTTTATCACCACAACATTAATAACATTCTCATGTCTGGATAAGGTATTGATAGTATTCTTATAATGATGAGAAAAATTGACATTATTGTTACCTTTATAATTGTTTCCTTGATTGTTTGAATTTGAAGACTCACATTTCTCATGATTATAGAAAGGTTGTTTAAAGGTCGTATGATCCTCATTGTTTTGGGGCCCTTCTATATTAATTACACCATTGTCAATAAAATATTGCACCACATGTCTTAGGTGCATGCAATCATTGGTTTTGTGTCCTCGCTTCCTATGGCATTCACAATGATTTGACTCACTCTACCAATTAGGCTTGATTTGTGGTTCGTAGGGTTGAGCCATAGGTAAGTCAATAATCTTATTAGCAATAAGGGTTCTTAATGCATTCTCAAGTGGTTTACCTAAAGGTGTGAACGTCCTTCTAGGAATTGGGGAAAAGAAGGGTTTAGGCTTGTTAGCCCCTTGATTATTCCCAAAGTTGTTATTATTGTTGTTGTTATTGAGAGGCACTTTGGGTGCTTGACTTGCATTGTTAACTTGAGTACCTCTTCTTGTGAGAGTAAAAGGAGCAGACTTAAAATTATTAGTTTCCACAACTCCATCATTGAACATGCCTTTGTTGTTGTTCCTCATCCAAAATTAGTTATTGTTAGGAGGATTCCTATTTTGATTATTGTTGGAGGTATTGTTGTTGGTATTCTTATTATCCTTATAAAGTTTAAGTTCTCCACTTTTAACTAATACCTCCTTTATAGTAACTGTGTTCTCAATTAGGTCTTGGAAAGACCTAGGACATTGCAATATTAACTAATAATTCATCTCATTACTTAAGCTATTAATGAAGATATCCATCTTCTCCTTTTCAGGTACACTTTGAGGGTATCTCGAAAATACTACTCTCCACCTTTGTAGGAAAATTATAAATCCTTCTCCCTTGCATTTCTTAGTATTACATATTTTAATCATTGTAACCTCATGTTTGATATTATACGAATAATGAGTTAGAAATTTGGAGGCCAATTCCTCAAAAGTATAGATGCCAAAGGGTAACTTAGAAAACCACTCCATTGTCATGCCTCCTAAAATTCTTGGGAATAGCCTCACTAAATATGTTGTTTCATGCATGAAATCCAAGCTCAATGCACAAAATTCCCTTAGATGATCTTGAGGATTGGATTCTCCTTCGTACTTGCTGTACTTAGGAAAAAAAACATTACTAGGGTATGGGACCATAATTAATGTCTTGTCAAACTAAAATGGACACAATTCCTCGATAGAAAATGGTTGAGGAGCCCCGATTTGTTTCATTGTGTCCAACTGCATTTGGAATAATTTAAATTTTCTATTCATGATGTCGATGGGGTTTGATTCTTCTTCTTTTTTCTTGAGTTGATCAATATCAAAATTGTGAGGGAGTTTAGTCCCTGCTTATGCTAAGTCTAGAAAATACTTCTCCCTATCCCTTTCTAACACTTTCTCCATGATTTTCATGAAGAATGGGCTTTGGAAGGCCTCATTAACCATCTCTTCAGTTCCCTCTTCATCATTAGGGTCCATATTTCCACCATTGTTATTAGGGTCTACCCCTTGATTGTTAGGGTCTATTCCTCTTCCATTAGCCCCATTGTTATTGACCTTTCCATTTCCGTTGTTAATAGTGTTATCTCTATTTGCATGATTGAGTAGGTTGAGATCCATGTTTCCAAATGGGAAATCCATGTTTGGTTCTACTTCCTTTGTTGATTCTTGAGTTGGTCGTGAAGAACTAAAAGTGTCCCTAGGAAAAGGAATCTCCTACCTTAGATAAATTCCATCAGATTGTAGGGTAGACTTAACCTAATGTGATTGAGTGAAATCTGGCATGATCATAGATCAAGAAAACTTGGCTTTTTGTCACCTGATTGATCAATCCCTTAATGATTTTGCAAATAGTCTAATAATGGGGGATTCTGATAAGTTTGAACTTGTGAATAGGTAAAATATCCAAAAGGGTATCCAAAAATGTGATTAAGTTATTTTCAAACCCTCAGGAAATGTCCATTGTCTACCCTCTATTTTTTTTCTTCGCATCACTTCCTTACTATATAGGCGTGACTTTGCCATGTATAGGTGTCGACTAGAATTATTATATGTGACACTCTGTAGACTACAGGTGGCATTTGCCTATTTGTAGGCAGTGTTTAACAGTTTGTAAGGGTTAGTTTATAGAAAGTTACATAGTATATAAACACTGATAGGTGTTGTTTCAAATGTGCAAGTGCCACATAAACTATTTTAGGCATCATTTAAACTATTGTACGTAGCACTTTGCAGATCAAGTTGTTTTTCACAATTTATTTAGGGTTTTTCAAAATTTAAGTCTATGATCAGATCTGTTAACTGGTATTCTTGCTTGAAAATCTAAATACAAATGCAATACACACACATCAAGTTTTCATAATAACCCTAAAACACACTAAGTGTATGTTATCGGTTGTTTCAACGGGTCTTGAACAATAATAACTTCCAAATAATCTACCTAGATTCAGATTTGGATTTTCAACAATGATGGCTCTAAAAGGTAGTTTGCTAATTATCAAGGTTTTATTGAACACCTCCGTTCTAAACTATGAAAATTTCTTTTACCCCCTTGCGAGCTTCCCACACGTAGAAAAGTAGAATTTTGCACAATCTCAAAGGACTACTAGAGGACATGAAGAAACTTAAGCACATTTTAGTCACTACAACCCATTAAGGAAGAGTGCATTTGTTTATAGTGTGTCACATAGTATCATGGCTTAAGCGATTGTCTCCCACTTTGGGTCATTCCCTCTCACTGTCCTCGTAAGCAGATTCTCAGGAGGTAGGCCCATTATGGATCTAGGTAACTAACATGTATAAGGAAGCAAAAATTGAACTTAGTCAAACAAGTTTGGGAGTTCGATTCACTCAAAGAGTGAAGAGTATGTCCCTATTGTTTTCCTTCATTCCAAACACTTCAAGCACTTTTTTTTCTTTTTCAACCTCTTGATAAGGAGGTTCTTAAAAAAAATGAAATGTTTGGTTCAATTATCGTCCCTTTCTTTCTACCATCCCAAACTCAACACTTTTGAATTTTTTATCAAATTCAAAAAGTTGAGAGCATATACCTAATGTTTTGTTCAGAATGGACAATAATAGGCTATCCCTAATTATACTATATACCAATGAAATGTCACAAGTTAAGTAAAGCAAGCTTGATGTGAAAAATACCTCTTTCTATGCTAGCAAAGGCTAGGCACTTTTTTGAGGTTTTTTTCTTGTTTTTTCTCACTCACCTAGTGGTGATCATTCCATCTCTGGCTCCACTAGTAAGTTAGTCAACACAATCGGGTAAAGTGAAGAATACTCAAAGTGAAATTGACAATGCAACTAAGTTCCTTAGTAAAATTTGCAAAAAAAAAACTTAAGAAGTTAATGCATGAAATCACGTAAGAGATGGAAACTTTTTCTTGTAAGAACTACTAACTTTAATGTAATTCTCATATGATTCCTTCTGTCATATGATTCCTTCTCTATTTCTAAATTTTCCAAAATTGAAGCACTATGAAGTTGTTTGAAGTACTTGTTTTGGATTCTTACCTCCTTGCTTGGCCTTGTGACCTTCAATTCGGGCTTCTTCACTTTTATGTGTCTGTTCATCTGCAAAAAACAAAACAATAGAAAATTAGAAAATTGAATTTATCAATTTGCAAGCACTAAAACACAGCAAATTGTAGGCAGCATTTTACAGCTAACAAGCTTTATTTTGCAGTAGGCTAAGCATTGCTTTGCAGTAACCTAGTGATTACTTTGCAGTCATTTAGGAGTTACTTAAAAAATTACAGGCATGAAAATAAAGATAACAGGCAGTGCAAAGCATTTAAATTGCAAAACAATAAAGTTCACAGGTGGAGAAATAAAGCCGATAGGCATGATTGCCTGACTCGCAAGTGTCACTTTACGTGCACAAGCGGCACACTTTGTCTGACAGGTGGTGAAATAATTTAAGATAGAGAAGGAAAGATTTTCATAGGCATTATTTATCTCCTAGCAGGCATCATTGTTCTTCTTGTAGGCATCATTTTTACCTGCAACCTGCAAAGTTAGTAGAAACATACACCAAAAACACACAAAATTGAAAGAAAACAAGACTTAGAGGCTCAAAGCCCCACGGTGGGCACTATTTGTGTATGTATAAATCATACCTTCATGTATAGGTGCTATCTAGCAATTCTATAGAAATAATAATACCATTTAATCTAATAATTGACAAATAAAGCATTTAACATCTCATGGATCTCTATCTAGTATGCTAATAGAGCTCTCAACCTTAATCTCTACTAGTGATAGCCCTAGAGTGAGAATTTGTGTTTGATTATGCCTATTCTATCTTACAACTCTCAAATTTCCAATGAAATTCATTCTATTATGATCTCAATTGCTTAAAATATGCTAAAAAAATGCTTATGAACTTGCTAAATTTCTCTATAATAAGGATGCAATTGCTCATGAATGTCTAGGATCCCTTATGCTCTCAAAATGGCTTCTATTTATGGGAATTTCCCAAGTGTAGGGGGTAGAGTTACTTGATCATGATTAAGCCTTAGTGAGGTGAGAGGCTTTGAGATGGATTCAAATGGGGGAATAATTTAAATGAATGTCTCAAAGCTTGGGACAAAGGCACAAACTTGAGTGATTGAGATTGAAAGTTCAAAATGACTAATTGAGATTGCAAATTAGGAGTGATCCATGTGCTTTGTGTTCTCAATTCTCATTGGTTACTCAAATTTATGTTGAAGGATATTTAGGATTTATTAAATTCAATCAATTAATTAATTTAGCCATGTAGGGGAATAGGTTCAATTTGATTTTTGATTTGAACTATACAACTAATTGATTAAAATAAATTATATAGTTTGATTAATGCCTTCAGGTTTATATTTAATTATTTGATGTCATGGTTAATTGATCCTTTGATTTAAATTATTTTGTCCCAATTTTATTGATAAATGTCCATTTGATTTTGATTTGATCCATTTTGATGAAATTTAGAGCATTTTTCTGATATTTACAAATTTGGTTGTTTATAGAACACTTGCCCAATTTTAGATGTCTACATTATCAAAAACTTCATTCTTGTGACCAAGAAGGTATACCCATGTATAGCATGAATGGTCATTAATGAAGGTGAGGACATAGAAACCCTTGTTGACTGATGTCACTAGAAAGGGTCCTGTAAGAACACTGTGAACCAACTCAAGAATAATTTATACTCTCGAAGACATTCCTTTTTCAAAATTCTCTTCTAGATGCATATCCGTTGAACAAGTTGAACATTCACCCTTAGAAAAGTTAATTCTAGGTAGAACTTTGACCATATGTTTTGAGCTAAGTTGTTGAAGATAGTAGAAATCAAGATGTCCATACTACTCATGCCATAATTTACTTTGTGATTATATATGTGTCAAAAAGGCATGTATAGGATATTTAGGCATAAAGTGGGAGGAATAATAAATCCTTGTGTCATGATTAGCTTTACCCACTACAACCAATGAATCATCCTAAAGATTTTGCACCATAATTGAATTAGGAAGGAACTCAACTTTATTTCCACCTCCATAGTGAGTGATTTGGTAAATTGAAAGGAGATTGGTGCTAAGATTAGGAACATGGAGAACATCCTTGAATGCTCCATTTTCCATCTCAAATTTTTCTTTCTCTTAACTTACACTTGTGTATAGTCCCCTATAAAGATGTTAGGTACCTTACATGGCTCCAATGAAGAAAATTTCTTCTTTGAAGCTCCCATATGATGTGTGGCACCTGAGTCAAGAATCCATTCCTTTGAAGAAATCGTAATTTCCATTAATGCTTTCCCTTTTCCCTTTGAAGTGGACAAAGATGAATCCATGGAAGCATTTGGCGCATTGAATTTTTTCTTCTTGAGTAAGTTTCCAACTCATCAATCCTCTTAGTCTTGAAATAATTCTCATTATGATTTGGTTTCTTACAATATGCACCAAAACATTTATCCTTCTTGTTTTTTCCCCTACTTGTTGGAAAAAGAATAGCATTTTTGTGAGGAGGAATATTGTTGTGTCTCTGATTGTGATTTTGGATTCCACTTCTTTTTTTTTTTTTTGAAGTAATTTCCACCTTGATTTCTTTGGTTCTCATTATTAGTCACCAATGCCATAGACTTTTAAGACTTGATAATAAACATATCCATTAATTTTGATTGTTCCAACATTAACATTTATGCAAATGCATCAAATGAACGCTCAGTGAAGGAACTTCCCATGGTCAACTTGTGAGTATTGTAACTTGAGACAAAAATTGCATATTCTAAAGGAAGCCTCTTCAATATGTGATGAATCAACCTATAATCCTTCATGGGATTACCACAATCCTTAAGTAGTTCTCTCAACTTATTGGCTTTGTTGACATAGTCTTGAATTGTGTCAAAAATCCTCGGAACTAAGAGAAGAAGATCATCCTCAATTGAGAATATTTTTTCCTCATCCACTTTACTATACAAGTCTTCAATTTTTTCCCAATTACCCTTGGCATCCTTAAAAATTGAAATGTGGAAGAAGAGATCTTTATGAACATAACCCCTCATAATTAATAAATCTATATTGTCTTTAATTTTTTATTCAATTTTTGCATCAAAATCAATAGGTTCTACAGTTGTACCATCTACAAAGAGATTTAAACCCTTTTCCATTAATTTACTCTATACTATATATTTCCATGTGGCATAGTTATGTGAAGTTAATGATGGACATTTAGGTGAACCCATGATGCAAAAAAGAAAGAGTACAAGAGAGAAAGAGATAGAAACACATAAGACACCCCCAAATTTACTCAATCAAAGAACCCCCAAAATGATGCTTTTGGCACTTTACATAGTGCATGTACAACTGCCACTTGCCAAAATGGGTCAAAGTAGACTTATGATATTGATGTTTACAACCACCATAATGAGGTCAAATTAGACTCAAATCAATATTGCTTAGGATCAAATCAAAATCCAAGAATTACAATGATCATACAATGGCCAAAAAAGACCTAGATCTAAAAATGATATTTTTACCCAAATAACGCTACAATCTTATAGAAAATATAGAAATTATAAAAAATATTATTCATTGTAAAAATAAAAAAAAATAAAAAACAAAACTTGAGAATGTGTTTGTATGAGCCCGAATGAAGCCTCCAAAGTTGAAAAACTAAGGATTGGATAGGTACAATTGCCTAAAACTATAAATTCTACAAAATCTATGCACCAAAACCATAAACTAGCTGCACCAATGAAAATTTTAGGAGATTTACCAAAAATAAAAAATTATTGCACTCAAAAAAGAATATGTATGACCAAGTTATGGCCCTTCAAAGTCAAATTGTAAATATGAAACTACAAATGGTGAGGGCTCCAAAATTTCAAATCCCTGTTGATGTCACCCAAACTGTGTCTTCTCTCAATGTGGATGATGATCTTGTTTTAACGATCAAGGCATTGCGCCATGTTGATACATGTTTATCTGTGATCTTGGGTTCAAGCTGTGACATAGGGAAGATTAAAGAATAGTCACATTAGGTATCATCTAAGGCTAACGCATTACCTCAAGGTGAAATATGTGCTCCTTTTAATGTCCAAGACAATGCATCAAGATGACACATTGAAAGTGGTAGGCTAGAACTCTAACTTAAGGGGAGATAATGAGTATATAAGATGATTTGATCCAACGAACAACATTATTCCTTGAAGTTGAGATGATCTTATTGTGTCTCATTAAGGCATTGCGCCTGCATGCCATGCCACACAAGTCAAATCTTGGTCAGTGTTGAAAGAAGCAGTTAAATGTAGTTCAGTTTTATGTGGTTTGACGGTTGGCGCTTGGCTTTAAATCGGAGATGATCTCTGATCAACCATCAAGGGAATACACCTGATTGATGTGTGTCTGATGGGGAGATCTAACCAAAAGAGAAATATTGCGCTAAGTAAGACCTTTCTTTGGTATTTCTAGGGTTTCCTTCTCTACCCTATCCAAAGGAAAACTCTATGATCCCCTGCTTCCCTTAGAACTCATCACAAATTTCAAAATACTCTCCTTTCCTTCTCAATCCAATAATACACCCTTAGGCTCCATTGAACCACTTTTCTCCTAATCTTCTCTTGGTAATAGAAATGGGAATATCAACCATTCTTAGGTCACTTTCAACAAATTATGATCCACTTGGATGGATTCTTTCAGAGGTTTCTAATCGAGTTTATACTTTTCAAGATTTTAGGCCTTGCAGCCTTTTTGGCCTAATTAGCCCTCCTAAACACTAAAATCTTGGATTTTTTGAAAACTATCCTTAACAACCTTATGAAACAATTATTGATTCTTCATAGGTCTAACCTAGGCTCTAGGATTTTCTATGTTTTAGACCCCCACCTTGTCCGTACAGAGGACTTTCACCAAACCCCTATTTTTAAGGGTTTTAAGACCATGTTCACTAGTCTGAGTTCTTTGATTGAAAAAAGTGTTCCAAATAACTCCACTACCCTTCTCCTTTCTTTCATTTGTCAGGGATACACACCCCTATGTGTTCCCACCATTTATTGGTTCTAACCAATCCAATTAGAAAGCTTTCTTTCTACTATTCTACACAATCCACTAATTAGAATGCCTCTGCACTCACCTAGGGCTTGATGGAAAAATAGTTCCCCTACACAAAATGAATCCAAAATCATATCTACACTATATACAAGGTCCCCTACTTGACTCCAAGTGTCCATAGAAGTTCAACCACAGGAACTCAAGTGGGGTTCATTTTTACAAGACTGGCTCTGAACCAATGAAACCTACAGAATTTACAAAAAAATAAACAAAAGCACTAAAAAAATAAACCAATGCCACACAGAGTATTCACATAACAAGAAAAAGTGTTTCAATGCATTAATTCAATCCTTTCAATCCATTAAGTTACTGGATGAAGGCTTTGTCACAAAATATAGTTCAAATCTTTACTTTCCAAATCATAGTCCGTACACTAACTGTTCCAACCCTTAGATTATGGTTTGTTTGACCTTATATAAGCTATCCCCTTGTGTTTAGACCCTTAGGTCTAGATTAGCACACCATTAATGCTATTTCCTAGTTTTTAGGAAATGTTTTCATAACAACTTTGCAAAGTTGTCATGAGCAACTTTTACAACTTTTGGCATTTTGACATTCCACTACTTCCAATGGTTCCATTTGAATCTAAACCATTACATAAGACCTTAAAAAACTTAAAAACATCAAAATCACAAGTTCCACTCCATTTGAGAGTTTTGGTCAACCTTTGACCCTTTTTTTATTGTCTAGGACTTAAACCCCTAGATGCTAATTGATCACACAAAACACTAGACTCTAAACACTCTTACCACTAAACACACACAAAACAACCTTGGGAATTTATAATTAGTCCTTATTACCTTGGTGGTTGGCTAAAAAAATCTACAAGCCAAAATGTTTGAAGATCTTTACAAGACCTTAAGGTGGTCCTACACCAATGTCCATCTTGATTAAGTGGGACCTATAGTTTTATGGAACCAAGGGTCAGTTTAGTATGTAATTAAGGTTAAGCTTGATCAGATGGTCAGTGAAAAGCCTCAAAACACAAGATGAAAGATAGATGATCTTCAAGGCATCATACCCATGTGCCATGTGTCTAGATCAGATCTTGTAGTGCCCAGGTAACTTAATAAGGATCTATGGTCATCTTTTAAGGATGAAAAAAGGATCAATCTAGGTTTTTGTTTCCATATTTTGTGCCACCTGTCACCCTTATTTTAAATATTTGAATATTAAAATATATTTCTCAAATTTTTCATGGTGGTGCACTGAGAATTTTGTTGCTGAGAAATAAATGTTTCGATCTGATCTTTTGGGTCGTGTTTGCACACTTGTAGAGCCCTATTTGAATGGAAATCTTATCGCTTTGAAGTGAATTTATGATGAGAAATGATATATTAGGGTTCTGATTAGATTTGGAAGACATTTTATTTTAGGAATAACAGTCCACTAGCACAACTAAGAGGTGGGGGAGGGTGAATCAGTTGTGAGAAAGATTTTTAAAAATTAAACTTTATAAACCAAAACTTCAATGCAAATGATAACATAGTAAATACCAACACAATAACACAATACTTTATTTTTGAGGAAACCCTATTAAAGGTAAAACCCCAGTGGGAATTAGCACCCACAAATGATGCACTGAGAGTATAGTATCCCTATTAAAAGATTTATCCATGTTAGGAGCTTATTACAACATTACAGTACATAGTCCCTATTAAAGGACAAACCCTATTAGGAGTCAAGAGTAATAATGGGCTCACTGCCTAGGCACACTTCCCAAAGAAGGTTAAAGCCACCCTCAAGAATTTATAATCTCAACAAGTGTATATAAGAAATATACAATCTTGCGAACTGTTTGATAGAAAATTTCTTTGCTTGGTTAGTTCCAATAAAGTACTATAATCAGAAACTCTTCTCTACAACCTGCAGCAAATCAAGCTTCACATTTTTCACACTTCTCTATCTTTTCAATTACCTTCTCATCATACATCCATATTTTCAAAAGAAAATACCTCTCATATATACCCTATTACAATAATTGATTAGGTTGGCCAATAAAGCTTTCTCAATATAAAAATAATTATTTAACCCCTTGCTAAGATACACACGATACCTAAAACAAGTAAAAATCAATTACAATGCATCAATTATAATCCAAGATCTACAATCCATGCTCACAATCCATAATGAACACTACATATTTGAAGTCATCCCCAAATAGGTATCCTCCAGAATACACACCTCAGCTAACATCACCAATAGTCACATGACTTATGATCAATAACAAACATTCCTCAATATACCTTCTATTATCTCTTAAGTTTGCGTAACCTAAATCATCATCGCCTGTAAGATATCCCCATAACACATAGACTCTCTTTTTCATGCAGCCTTAGAAATAAGATCATCAAACATCCTTCTTGATATCATCATATTTTCTCATTCTGATTCATCTGTACAGTATGTATACACTTCTTTCAGTCATCTTATAATAGTAATATCTAGTCTATTCTCTCCATAGAAACATATGTTGACATCAATGACAAAACACGAATGCCAACAACATTAGTAGTACCCAATTCTAATATCATCCAACAATCTCCCCCCTTGGCATTGATGGTAACATATATTAAAATCCATCAACCTAAAAGTACTCTCTCTCAATACTATCTTCTCAATATCCTCAACACAATTCTCCCTAAAGCAGTAGGGATTTTAACATAGAATCTCTCCCCCTTTGACAACAATGGAAAGGGTGCCAAAACTATTTTTAATATTTTTGAAGGTGTAGCTTTTTCAAATCTTCATTTCTAGGAGCTAGGTGCAAAATCACCCAAATATTCTCTATAGTGTTCCTATGATCACTCCCCCTGAGGAGTAGATCCATACATCAAGTTCATAAAGTTATATAGTAATAAAAACCACTGGACTGATGCATGCCGACATCAATTAATTACCATGAGGAGGGGCTCTTAGCTCAAGTATGCTTATGAGATACTCAAAATCATCTCTTGGCAAAGGTTTTGTAAATATATCTACTATTTGTTCCTTTGTGCTTACATACTCCAGTCTAATCTCTTTCTCTACTACCTTGTCTCTCAAGAAATGATACTTAATAGAAATATATTTAGTCTTTGAATACATTATAGGATTCTTTGACATATTCACTATGCTATTATCATCACAATGGATAACCACTAGCTCTTCAAAAATTATTCCATTGTCCTTCAACATTTGTTTCAACCAAACAACTTGTGTACAATTTATAATAGTAGTAACATACTCAGAATCAATAGTAGACTGAGCAATACGGTCCTGCTTCTTACTTAACCATGAAACCAGCCTTTTTCCAAGGAAAAACTCTCCACCACTTGTACTCTTTCTATCATCCACACTACCTGCCTAATTAGCATGAGTATAAGCATGTAAAATAAATTCATTTGATTTTTCATACCATAATCCATACTCTATTGTTCCTTTCAAGTATCTGAAAATTATTTTCACAGTAACAAGGTGTGTCTCTTTAGGATCTTCTTGATATCTTGCCACAATTTCAACTACATTGGAAATATCTAGTCTAGTATGAGTTAGATGTTATAGACCTCCAATAATTGATATGTACTTTGTCTAAAAAATACTCTGAGTTTCATCATTATTAGTAAGTTTATAACCAGTCACCATGGGTGTCCCAAAAGGTCTACAATATTCCATTCCAAACTAAACATTTCCTTAAGGTACTTGGTCAAAAATATAAAATTACCATTCTTATTTTGATTAATTTGCAAACCAATAAAAATTTTCATCTCACTAATCATTGACATTTCAATTTCATTTTCCATTTCTTTAGATAACTTTTTACTCATTTTATCATTGCCTCCGAAAATGATATCATCAACAAAAACTTCTATATTTAGGATTCCATCTTCACCAATTCTTAAATATAAATTTTGTTTGCATTACCTTTTCTGAAACTAAGACAAAGTAGATACTTGTCTATTCTTGCATACCATGCTCTCGATGATTTTTTCAATCCATACAATGCTTTCTTCAACTTAAAAACCATGTCTTCATCTTCTATCGAGGGAAATCCATTAGGTTGCTCTATATAATTCCTCTTCCAAATATCCATTCAAGAATGCAAATTTCACATCCATCTGATATACTTAAAAAGTGTATTTATGTATAGCATAAGCAAGAAATAATCTCACAGCTTCCAACCTAGCAACATGAGCAAATGATTCTTCAAAGTCTATGCCTTCTTGTTGCAAGTAGCCTTTACAAACTAGTCTAACCTTATTTCCTTCCGCTATTCCTTCCTCATCCATTTTTTTTTTGAAAACCCATTTGGTTCCTATAAAATTATTGTTTTTAGGTCTTGGAACTGATTCCCTAGTTTTTTTTTCTTTATCCATTCTAGTTCTTCCTGCATATCTTTAGTCCAAGATTAATCTCTACATGCTTCATCAATAGTTTTTAGCTTAACTTGAGAAATCAAATAAATTTCTTCTATTACTTTTGATCTTGTCATCATTCCTTTACTTGCATTACCAATTATTTTATTTTTAGGATGGTTCTTCTTAACATACCTCAGAGTCTTAGGAGTTTCACTAAGCTCAATTGATTCATCTTCAATCTCATCATCAATCTCCAAAGGTTGTGTAGGATCAGGAATGACCTCTTTTATCGCTGCAATTTGACCAGAGTCATACATTATTTCATGAATCTGAAAATGTTCATCTATCCTTAGATTAGTGCTTTCAATCAACTTCCTCAATCTCACATTGAAACATTTATAGGCTTTTCTCTTAGTAGAATAATCAAGGAAGATACCTTCATCACTTCTAGCATCAAACTTCCCTATGTCATCATCTCTTTTGATGGATAGGATTTTCTACTAAATGGTATAGGGGTTTGCCTAAAGGATCTATCTCAAGATGGTGTGATTTTTTAAATTAATTTATTGAATAGTTTGGTGATCATAATGATACATCTTTTGCATCTCATGAATTAACTAGCATTAAACTAAATTTTAATGAATCACTTGTAGAATTCATCAAAAGGTTTAATAAAGTCTTGAATAGAATACCGAGAGATATAAGACTTGTTGATTCCTTTTTTATTGATTTATATCTAAGTGCATTTCATAGCAAAACACATTATTGGATTAGATCACAAGGACCTGCAACCTTGCAGCAATCTTTCAAAGTTGCCACTGCTATTGAAAATAATAGAAAAGTTGTTGGATGGATAGATAAAAGGGATAATACTCAATTATATAATCCAACGGCCCCCAAAGAGGATTATGTCAAATAAATTATGGATATGCTCAAAAATATAAATGTAAAGAAAGGTAGGAATGATAGGCCATCATTCCCTAAAAATGACAGATTTAGATTACAAGATATTCATAATACTAATTAGAAATATGGAAATCTTGAAAAGAAAAGTTATACCAAAGAGACACCTAATCCACTAAAGAGAAGCAACCATTTGGTTGAGAGATATCCTTGGTGTGATTCTTGTACATTACAACATCTTCCTGATAATTGTGTTGTGGCACAAAGACTACAAGAGGAGGAAGACCAAAGTGATGATCAACAACCCACAATGAATAATGTCTCATCTGAACCTATGTGGGGAAGAGATGATTACATTTCTTCTAAGGAGGATTATGTGTACCATGATGATTTGAATAGAATATATTAGTGTGATAAGAAACAAGGAGAGCTTATAGTCATCAGGAGGTTAACAAATGAGGATAAATAAGCATATACCATTGAAGCACTTGAGGAAGAAAGAAATAATTAAAAATTGAGGAATAGAAAAATAAATGGTGATCAAGGAAAACATATTCAAATACCTATCAAGGCACCTAAAAAGGGGTTAATCCAGCCTGAAAAACAAAGGATCAAAGATGTTACTAAAAAAACAATTCAACAAGTAGATCATCATCAAGCTCCTAAACTAACAAAGCCAAAGGAGAAACCAATGGTCAATAAGTCTATTCCCAATAGTAGTTCTTCTATATCTAATGCTTTGTCTCAGGTAAAAGTTTCTATTCCTTTACTTGAAATGATGAAAATATCTGAATACAAAGATGAAAATATTAAAGCGTTGTCTAATGTAGGTAATATTTTTAAAGAGGAATCTAATCAGAGACCAGTAAATGAAGAATCACCAGTGGTTTATTTAGGAACTACTATTTCTCAAAATGGAACACAAGTTGATCCTTTTTATCTTACTTTGATGATTAACAATAAACTTCTTAAGAATTTTATGATAGATTTAGGAGCAGAAATTAACATCATGCCCTTAGAAGTTATAAAGGAGCTTGGAATGAAGATTGACACAACCTATGGAAGATTTTATGCTATGGAGAACAGATCTATACCTGATTTTGGTATTATGAAAGATGTGGAATTTAAATTTCTTGCTTGTCCTGAAATGTCATATAAAACTGATATTACTGTTGTAGAAGTGTCTGCTAATTATGGAGTGCTTTTATCTAGATAATTGTCTAATTTAGTAGGTGGTCATATCCAATTAGATTTTTCCTATGCTACTATTCCAGTGGATGAAAGGGAAGTAAAAATTAATAGAGAGCCAAGATCTCAATATATTATTGATGAAGACATTAGGATGGAGACAATAAACTTCTTCCATTCAGACATGGATAAGTTTTAGGTGAGTATTACTAAACCAACAATAGAAATTAATAGCCCCATTAGAGTGAATTCACAGGAGAATCAGGAATAAATTTGGTTGATGAATTTTGATGAAGCATGCAGTAAGGAATGTAATGGTGTTGGGACAACTTTTGTGTCTCCATATTGTAAAATTTTGAAAATTTATTTCTTATTAAAGTTTGAATGTACTAATAATATTTCAGAGTATGAAGCACTAATCCTTGGTTTAAATATTGCAAAATCATATGGTATTAAGATGCTTTTAGTTTATGGTGACTATGATTTAATTATTTCTCAACTCAAAAATAAATTCACTACCAAGAATCCTTGATTAAAGAAATATAAAAATTTTGTATGGGATTTAATTGAATGTTTTGATGCATTTTCAATCAAATTGATAGAAAGATCAGAAAATTCCATTATGGACTTGTTGGCTAATGTATCCATCAAGTAGATTGATGTTCATTTTGATGAGATTGTGCAGATTGAGATGAAAAATTGATGCAGGAGCTTCCTGGGTGTAAGAGCAATCTTGCATCACCGAAAAAATATTTTATGGTTTCTTTTCAATAAGGGCTATTTTGTGCAGAGTTACTATTTCTGGGAAGTTACTATTCTTAGTAAGTTTTCTGTTTGAGCTTAGAATGTTCTATTTTCTTCCCTGGAAGTTCACTTTTATTGTATCGGCCTACCAGTAAAGTTTCATTGCCAGATCAAGTCTAGTTTTGTAGATATCAGATATTTTTGGTATTGGCAGCACGATACAGAAACTTTGAACTTAGTTTTGAAGGCTTTAGAGGCTCTGAATGGGGTCAAAACCTTGGCTGACTGGGCAAGCCCAAGTAAAGCTTAGTAGAGAACTTTGTGGCATTTCCAAAATTGGTTTACGGTAGCCCAGCAAATCAACGGTTGATGAGTTATGGTCTCCGAAAGTTGCGTTATATGAACTTGAAAATATTAAAGTTTCTTCAAAATTTATTTTTGGGTTCCAAATTTGTTTGGGCCTACTCTAATGTAATAAAAATGAATAATAATATCTTGGGGTTGGTCGGCCTCAAAATTTAGGGTTTCATTTCTAGAGTCTTCTTGAGCGGTTTAAATTGGCTATATATTGAAGGCTCGTAGGGTTGTTTAGGGCAGTTCTGGGTTATGCAGCTGGTGGCTCTGGCTTGTAGATTATTGTAATAAAATTCCCATGTGGTTGTGCATGTTGCATATCTGAAGGTGCGTGTTATTTTTCAAAATATTGTAATTTCATTTTATGGTGGATAATAGAAAGCTCATTTCCTATTTTTTGCAAATCTTGTTATTCTCGATTTTGTTGTGTTTGTGTTAATAAGGGGAGCACCCTTCATCAAGTGGTATCAGAGAAGGAGTTCTTGAGTGTGTAGATAGATCATTGACTATGAGGTAGTTGCACCAGGACTATTGTTGTGTGTTCGCGTGATAAGAGCCAAAAATGCCTCCACGAAGGAACTGTGTTGGAAGAGCTAGAGGTGTGACAGAAGAGGGTTTTAGAATCCTCTAGAGACAAGTGCAAGTGTTGCAAGAGGAGCTATGTAGAGAAATTAATGTTGTGGTTAGAGATGAAAGGGAAGAAGATTCTGAAGAAGGATAAGGTGACTAGAAAGCATTAGAAGTACCCAGAAATCCTCAAGAGGATAGGCTTTTGAGGGCCATTTCCATGATTGGAAAGAGAGACAAGATTGGTTCCCATGTTTTTGAGAAATCTTAACCTAGAGGAGGTGATTGACTAGATCAATGATCTAGAAGAATATTTTGAGTATGAAGATGTCAAAGACCCAGATCGGGTCAACTTTGTGAAAGCCAAACTGAAGGGCCATGCAAAAATTTGGTGGCAAGAGATTCAATTGAAAAGGAATAGAAGAGGAAAGGAGAAAATCACAAGATGGGACCAAATGGTAGAGAAGTTGAAGAGAAAGTTCATTCCCATTGATTATGAGCTAGATCTGCTGAGAAAATTGCAAGGGTTGAAGCAAGCGGGAAAATCTATGCAAGAGTATACAGAAGAGTTCTACCGAGTCCTCATTAGAATAGGTAATGCAAAACCTAAGAAGAAAAAAACTTTCTGTTATCTTTATGGATTGTGGCCAAGTGTTTAGGATGAGTTGAGTCTGGTTAGAATGACCAGTATTGAAGAGGCATACCAGTTTTCCCTAAGGGTGGAAGAGAAGCTGAACTATAAGTTTCAAAGCAACAAAGTTGGAAGAGGTTGTGGTGGAAGATCTGGTGGACGGTGATATGGAGGCCAAAATGAAGATCCAAAAAAGGAATTATGAGTCAATTAGTAGCCCAAATCAGAGGGGAAATAATTACAATCATCCCTCTAACCAAAATAATAAAGATCAGAGAGGAAGAGGAAGAGGGCAAGGACCAGGAAGAGGATGTTTCTGGGGGACATGTTTCCATTATGGAGAAGGACACTGAGCCTATGAATTCCCATAGCGTCAAGGAAGGATAGATAGGAGGAATGAAGGCCATGCAAGGGTTGCACATGCAAATGAAGAAGCTCAGTCAGAACACTTAGATGATGTAGAGAGAGGAGAAACCCTTATCGTCAGGAGGATCCTGATAAATGAAGAGAAGAGCTCAGATCAAAGGAAGAGCCTATTTCGCACTAGATGCAAATGCGAGGATAAGTGTTGCGATGTGATTATTGATGGTGGAAGCACTGATAACCTGGTATTAGAAGAAATGGTCACAAAATTGAAGTTGAAAAGGGAAAAGCACCCATGTCCATAAAGAATTTCTTGGGTGCAGGATGACCACAAGGTCATAGTTAACAAGTAGTGCTTAGTGAAGTTCAAGATTTGAAGTTACCGAGACAAGGTACTTTGCAATATCATCCCCATAGATGCATTCATTTGTTTCTAGGAAGGCCTTGGCAGTTTGATAGGCATGTCATACATGATGGGCATGCTAATATTTATTCTTTGACAAAGGATGGAATCTGACACAAGATGAAGCCATTGAAGGAAATAGGAGAAAAGGTTTGTAGTAATGCCAAAATTTCTTTAGTTGATGGAAGAAAGTTCTTAGAAGGTATGCAACATGAGCATATGTGTTTTTCCCTAATTCTGAAAGTGGATAAAGAAGTAGAAGATTTACCTGCAGAAGTTGCAGACTTGTTGGAAGAGTTTCAAGATATTGTTTATGATAATGTACCTAATGGATAACCACTAGTGAGGAAGATCATTCATTAGATGGACTTGATCCCAGGGCATAGTTTTTCAAACAAGGAAGCCCATAGGATGACTCCAGTAGAGAGTGAAGCTTTGAATAGACAAGTGCATGAGTTGTTGCATAAGGGATTGATCCGAGAGAACCTGAGTCCATGTGTTGTACCAGTGGTATTAGCACCAAAGAAAAATGGTGAATGGAGGATGTGTACAGATTCTTGAGCTATCAATAAGATCACTATCAAGTACATATTTCCCTTGCCAAGAATGGATGATATTATGGATTGTTTGAGTGGAGCTGAGTATTTCACAAAGATAGATCTAAACAGTGGATATCACCAAATTAGGATCAGAGAAGGAGATGAATGGAAAACAACCTTCAAGACAAAGGAGGGCTTGTATGAGTGGTTAGTCATGGATTTTGGGCCCACGTAGCACATTCATGCAGCTCATGAATAAAGTACTGAAAGAATTTTTGGGTAATTTTGTTATTATTTACCTGGATGATATTTTGATTTTTAATAAGACATTGGAAGAACATATGATGCATATTCATAAGGTGTTTGAGAGGTTAAGGGAAGAAAATTTGTTGATTAATCTGAAGAAGTGCAATTTTGTGAAGGAGTTATTCTATCTGGGATTTGTATGTTAGAATTAATTTAGAATAACTGAGAGAGTGGGGTGAATTAGTTATCCTCAGGTCTAGATGTGCCCATATAAAATAATATATCACTTCAACAACTCAAATCTGCTCGACAGTAATAAGAAACAAAGGTGTGTAGTTTACTGTACTAATGAAATAAGCTTACATAAACTTAACAGTAAAACACAACATAAACATTCACACATTTTGACACCATGGTTTAATGTGGAAACCCAATATGGGAAAAACCACCAGTAACATGCTACCAAAATTTCACTCATCTAAAGTGATGCCATGTTAGGATCCAACCCTGTTAAAGGTTACAAAACACACTGTCAAATGTGACCTGGTTAAAGGATTTAATCACCCTGTCAGGAGTGGCCTTGATAGAGGACTTAAAACATTTCAATCTGAATGTCACCTTGTTCAACGATTTATACAATGACTGTTAGGTCAACCTGGTTAAAGGATTTTGAACTGATATAATGGTTAGAAAGTAATCAAAAAGTGTGATATGATACATAAAACTTACTTTGCAAATCTAGATCCAATTTCAGCTCTAATTCTAATTCACTGAGTGGCCTCCATTCTCATCTCAAACTTCATATCTTCTTGGAAATCCATCAAGCAATCTCTCTCTACTTCTCTACTTAACCTTCTCTTCTAGGCCTTTCCAATCAATCAATTATCCATGCAATACTTTTGCATACAATTTCTCCTTACACTTCAATACAATGACAATAACCTTAGTAGGTTATATTATACCTCTTCATCTAGTTCAGATGGATCTTTTTCCACTTAATCAAGATTATAGATCTTAAGTTAGGTAAGATCCAACAGATCTTTCCACCATTACATTTAATTTACTTCTCCAATATATTCATTAATTAAATATTGAATCCATGCACTAATAACGGTTTCCCATACATTAAATGAGTGTGGACCAATCTTAATTAATAATGTATATCCTAATAAAATAAACTACATCAGCCAGAGATCTCAAATCTCATCAATTACTACAATATTGCTGCTTGGCTTTCCTCTGTTTCCTCTCGGCATTTCACTATCACTCGGCATCATCTTTGCTTTGCTTAGCATCACCTTATGCTTTGCTCGACATCAACTTTTCTTTTCTCAGGATGACCTTCTAGTGAATTTTCAGTGATAGATAAATAATGTATCACTTTTCCAAAGTGCCAAATGATCAAGTACCCTGGTGTATACTCATAACTCAACCATTTCCTTGGTCTTCTTGTTATCCCATTCTTTCAAATCTTCATCAATAAATAGATATGGTACTCAAACATACATCAATAGTCTCACCAGTTAAGGTTTGACATCAATGAAAAAATAACAATTGTCTACATTGTAGCAATCTTTCCAACAATCTCCCTCTTTGGCATTGATGGAAACACTAAACTGAAAAATCAATAATTTCCAATCAAAGTTACCATACAATCCAAAAAGTGTGTGTGTTCCTTGATATTGACAAATATTCATTAATGTCTTTAGCTTCGTTATGATTCTCATCTGTAAAAATATTACTCCCTCTATGTCTGTAACCACACTGATATCTTTCTGTGTCTGTTCAACTCCCTCTTTTAGTAATATCTCCCTTGTATCTATTGTTTTTATCAATCTTTTATTTAAGCAGTAGTTTCCCTCTTTTGTTTTAGCAATCTTCTCCCTCTTTGACAACAATGCCAAAGATGTTGACATATTTATTATTTAGATTCATCTTGTTCTAGTCTTTGTATCATGTTGTTCCTGTCATCTTTGTTTATGTCTGATCTTCTTTTTTGTTCTTGTCTTCTACTTCACAGTTTTTAGGCAGCATCCTAAAAATGTGACTTACTGTGCATCAATGTGTTAAGTGTTCTAATTAAAACATTTGATGCAATAGTACCATTCAGTACTAGTTAGCCTCTGCTAGGGGAATCACCCCCAATTTACCTCTTAGATACTTATGAGCATCCTTGGGTAATACTTATGAAAATATGTCTTCCAACTATTCCTTAGTGTTCACATATTCCAGTCTCACTTCCTTCTTCTGAACTAGCTCCCTCAAGTAATGATACTTGATAGCTATATGTTTTTGTCTTAGAGTGCATTACAGGATTTTTAGAAATATTAATGGCACTTGTGTTATCACAATATATGAAAACTGGTTCTGTGATCTCCTCCTACATACCTTTCAGTAGTATCTTCAACCACACAATGTTTGAACAATTAACTTTTGCTGCCACATACTCGACTTCAGCTATAGATTGTGAGCTGCAATTCTATTTCTTGCTTATCCAGGAAACTAGTCTTTTCCCTAAAAGAAATGCTCCTCCTGTGGTGATTTTTCTATCATCCACATTACCATCCCAATCAGAATCAGTATAGACTTTGAGTTCAACCTTGTCATTCCTTTTGTAATATAGGCCATAATATTCTATACCTGTCAAATATCTCAGAATTATTTTCACTGCCATTATATGTGTCTCTTTTGGATTAGTAGAAAAACTAGCAACAATTCAAATTGCTAATGGAATATTAGGTCTACTATGTACAACATATTGCATCTTAACAATCATTGATTTGTATAGTGTTTGATTTACGTCTTTGGTAACATCATTCCTCATCAACTTCTATCCAGTAGCCATGGGTGTACTCACTAGTTTTGAATCTTCCATACCAAAAGTTTTCAGTATCTCCTTGACATATTTTGATTGAGTAATATAGATACCATTCTTCATTTGATGTATTTGTAAACCAAAAAAGAATTCTATCTCACCAAACATAGACATTTCAAATTCAGTTTGCATCTCTTTTGAAAATGCTTTGCATATCATATCTTGTCCATTGAATATGATGTCGTCAACAAAAATTTCAGCCAATAAAATTCCTTTACGTTGCTCTGTTTTCAAATATAGATTGTTGTTGTCATTTTTTCTTGCAAATACAATCTTTATCAGATAATTGTGCAATCTTTCATACCATGCTTTGGGTGCTTGTTTCAGTCCATATAATTCCTTGTGCAGTCTGCAAAACATGTTCCTCTTACTTGGGTCAACAAATCCATCATCTTGTTCAATATATACTTCCTCTTCTAATATCCCATTTAGAAATGTTGACTTCGCATCCATTTGATATACTTTAAATCCTTTGTAGGCTACATATGTAAGTAGAGTTCTTACACCTTCCAATCTTGAAACTAGGGTGAATGTTTCTCCATAGTCAATTCCTTCCTCTTATGCCTAACCCTTGCATACCAGTCTTTCTTTATTCCTTGTTACCTCTCCATGTTCATTCAACTTATTTCTAAATACCCACTTTGTACCAATTACATTTTTGTTGTCAGGTCTCGGTACTAGTGTCCATGTCTTGTTCTTTTCAATCTGGTCTATCTCTTCATTCATGGCTTGAATCCAGTCTTCATTGTCCAAAGCATCTTTTACTATCTTAGGCTTAAAATCACACAAAAAACATGTATCTTCTCTTAATTTGACTCTTGTCATAACTAAAGAATCCTTTGCTCCTATGATTTGATCAGGTTTATGGTGCCTTCTTATGTAATTTTCCAAAGTAGGCTCTTTCTCAGCTTCAATTTGATCATTTAGGTTTAGTTCAAGTTGAAACTGTGGCTCGACATCTCAATTAGATAGCTCAGCAGTCACCTCTTATTGCCCGTAAATTTCCTTTTGTGTCTCGGTTGGCATAGACTATTGCTTGGAAACTTCATTTTTGGTTTTGTTAGAATCCTCCTCTTTAGGATAAGTGAATGATCTATAAATTTTAGACTCAATCATGGTTTCAGCTTCATTTCTCTCTGCATATTCATCAATTCTAACATTTTCACTTTCCACAATTTTGTTAGTGTTAGAATTCAAACATTTGTATGCCTTACTCTTAGTGGAATATCCAAGAAATATTCCTTCTTCTCCTTTAGCATCAAGTTTACCATTTATGTTATCCTTCAGTATAAAACATCTACTCCCAAAAACTTTAAAATAACTTACAGTAGGTGCATATCCATACCATAGCTCATAGGGTGTAGTATTTGTACCTTTCTTGACTTGTACTCTGTTCAAGGTATAAATAGTTGTACTCATAGCTTCTCTCAAATATTTTGTGCAACATTTTTCTCCATCATTAATGTTCTGGCACAATCCATGATAGATCAATTTCTTCTTTCAACTATACCATTTTGTGGTGGTGTCCTAGGTGATGACATCTATCTTTTTATCCCTTGGTCATTGTAGAACCTGTTAAACTCATTAGAAATGAACTCACCTCCTTTGTTAGATCTCAGACATTTTAGACTCTTACCTGTTTCCTTTTTAAGTTTTTCCAAGTACCACTTAAATAACTAAAATGCATCAGATTTCTCTTTAAGAAACATAACATTGATCATCCTAGAGTAGTCATCTACAAATATAATAAAATATTTATCTCCACAGTAACTTTTCTCACCAATAGGTCCATACACCACAAAGGTTAGTATGAACCAATTCCAAAATGTTCTCAGAAGCATAAGTTTTGCTCTTAAAACTTGATTTAGTCATTTTGCTAAATTGACATTGCTTACACATTGCATTCTCAGATTTCGTTAACTTAGGCAGCCCTCTAACCTTTTTCAATTTACTTATGCTTACCAAGTTATCAAAGTTGACATGACATAGCCTCTTATGCCATAACTAAACATCATTATATTGTACAAACAATCATGTCTCTTTAGCTGAATTTAGATAGAATAAATTACCTTTTGTTTTCTCACCACCTCCAACTAATTCTCCATTGGCATCATAGATATTTTCTTTCTTGTGATGGAATTCAACTCTATAAATAGAAGTGTTTAGCTATGAAACACTCAACAAGTTATACTTAAGATCATCAACCCAATATACATCATCACATCTAATCTTATCAGTCTATTGAATTGATCATTCCCCTTTAACTCTACAAGGTGTATCATTACCAAAATTAACATATCCACCTTTACATTGATCTAAGGTTTCAAATTTATCCTTATCACCAGTCATGTGATGTGAACAACCACTGTCAATAATCCAACAATCACCTTTACTCATATAAAAAATTAATGCAGTTTTCTCATCATCATCAGAATAATATTTCATTGCAACATAAACAACTTCTATATCATTTTCATTAGATTTGTCAGATTCACTGCCATAAGCTTATTTAGCTATATAAAAAGATTTCTTACCTTTGTCTTTGTAATCCTTGTACTTTCTATAATCTTGATCATCCTTTTTGATTTTGTACTTGTTGTCTCTTCTTTCATCTTTCTCATTCTTATTAGGACATCTTGTAGCAATATGACCAACTTTGTTACAAGAAAAACAAATAATAGGAAGTTTACCTCTAAATTTTCCTTTTCCTCTCACTATTCTTCTTGCCATAAGTGCCTCAAGCTCTTCTAGATCATTATCTGAAGTGTCACTACCACTGATCACATATTTCTTTCCTTTCCTTGTTTTGCTGATGACCATCTATGACTTGAATGCAGATTCAACAGTTTGTGGAGTATAGTTGTCAAAATTTGACATCTCAAATACAATAAGTCTACCTACCAAACTTTCAAGAGTCAAATTGTTGTTAGGAGTACATCTTATTTCTTGAATTGCAAATACTCTAATAGCATAAATAGGAATAAGTGTTTTTAGTACCTTGCACATGATAGTTTCATCATCAATGAATCCCTTAGCTCCTCTAATAGTGTTTACAACTTCCTTTATCCTATCATAATATTGCACTATATTTTCTCCTTCTAGCATTTTTAAATCATCAAATTTACCTCTCAAGATTTCAGATTTGACTCTTAGTACATGTGTATCACCTCCATAAATGGTTTGAAGAGCATCCCACATCTACTTTGTTCTTGTATAGTCCTTGGTGTCCTCAAATTCATGATAGTTCAGAGATGATGCAAGTTCCAACATTGCTTGATTATGTTCATGCTTTCCTCTCAATTGTGCAACATTCAAAGTTCCAGTAGGAGCTACATATTCTATTTCAATATGTCGTTTAGAAGAATCACCAATACTAGCCAGGTCAAGTTTCATCAAACTTTGCCATGCAGGAAAGTTGTCCTTGTTAATCTTTGGTCCGTCCCTTTTATACATCTTCATCTTTATCTCCAGGTACCTTCAAACTATTTCAATAGAACAAAGCTCTGATACCAATTGTTAGAATGAATTTAGAGTAACTGAGGGGGGGAGGGGGTGAATCAGTTATCCTCAGGTCTAGATGTGCCCATATGAAACTTTATATCACTTCAAAAACTCAGATCTGCTCAGCAGTAATAAGCAATAAAGGTGTGTAGTTTACAGTGCAAATGAAATAAGCTCACAAAAACTTAACAGTAAAACACAACATAAACATTCACAAATTTTGACACCATGGTTTAACGTGGAAACCCAATATGGGAAAAACCAACAGTAACATGCTACCAAAATTTCACTCTTCTAAAGTGATTCCCTGTTAGGAGACAAACCTTTTAAAGGTTACAAAACACACTGTCAAATATGACCTGGTTAAAGGATTTAATCACCATGTCAGGAGTGGCCTTGTTAAAGGACTTAGAAAATTCTAATCTAAATGTCACCTTGTTCAAGGATTTATACTATGACTGTTAGGTCAACCTGGTTAAAGGATTTTGAATTGATACAATGGTTAGAAAGTAATCAGCAAGTGTGATATGATACATACAACTTACTTTTCAAATCCAGATCCAATCTCAGTTGTAATGCTAATTCACTGAGTGGCCTCCATTCTCATCTCAAACTTTAGATCTTCTTGGAAATTTGTGAAGCAATCTCTCTCTACTTCTCTGCTTAGCCTTCTCTGCTAGGTCTTGCCAATCAGTCAATTAACCATGCAATACTTTTGCATACAATTTCTCCTTACATTTCAATACAATGAGAATAACCTTAGTAGGTTATATTATACCTCTTCATCTAGGTCAGATGGATATTTTTCCACTTAATCAAGATTGTAGATCTTAGGTTAGGTTAGATCCAACAGATTTTTCTATCATTATATTTAATTTACTTCTACAATACAATCATTATTTAAACATTGAATCCATGGGCTAATAACGATTTCTTGTGCATTAAATGAGTGTGGACCAATCTTAATTAATAATGCATATCCTGATAAAATCAACTATGTCGGCCAGAGATCTCAAATCTCATCAATTACTAAAATACTATTGCTTAGCTTTCCTCTATTTCCTCTCAGCATTTCACTGTTTCTCATCATCATCTTTTCTTTGCTTAGCATCACCTTACGCTTTTCTTGGAATCGACTTTTCTTGGAATCGACTTTTCTTTACTCAACATTGACCTTCTAGTGAACTGTAAGTGATAGATAAACAATGTATCACTTTTCCAAAGTGCCAAATAATCAAGTACCCTAGTGTATACTCATAAATCAACCATTTCCTTGGTCTTCTTGTTAGCCCATTCTTTCAAATCTTCATCAATGAATAGATATGGGACTCAAACATACAACAATAGTCTCGCCAGTTAAGGTTTGACATAAATGACAAAATAACAATTGTCTACATTGTAGCAATCTTTCGAATATTGTAGTGTCAGTAGAAGGTCTAAAAATGGACCCAGAGAAGGTGCATGCTATCCTTGAATGGCCTACCCCAAGGAGTGCTACTAAGGTAAGATATTTTCATGGTTTGGCTAGCTTTTATAGAAATTTCATTCAAGGTTTTAGTAGTATCTGTTGACCCTTGACTGAAACAATCAGAGGGGATAGGAAAGAGTTTAAGTGGACTATAGGGGCCAATAAGAGTTTTGAATTGTTAAAAAGAAAATTTACAGAATAGCCTGTTTTAGCACTTCCAAATTTTAACAAGGTGTTTCAAGTAGATTGTGATGCTAGTGGTAATTCCATTGGAGTAGTTTTGAGTCAGGAAGGTAAACCCATTGCTTATTTTAGTGAGAAGTTGAATGATGCCAAGAGAAAATATTTTGTTTATGATCAAGAGTTCTATGCTATAGGTCAGGCATTGAGGAAGTGGAGACATTATCTTTTGCCAAAAGAATTTGTTTTATTTACTGATCATCATGCTTTGCAATATTTGAATAGTCAAGGAAAGTTGAATCAAAGGCATTTGAAATGGGTTGAGTTTTTTCAGAGTTACACTTTTTTTTTGAAACACAGGAGTGGGAAGTCTAATAGGGTTGCAGATGCCCTTAGTAGAAGACTGATTTTTCCACTAGTAAATTTTACACTATTTTTTGATGAGGATTAGTTGAATTTTTGACACCCATTGGTCAAACTGATGACAAAAACTATCATCAAACTTTTTTCATCAATTATTCGATAGGAAAACCCATCGTCGACATATCGACCTGCTTAGTGGTTGAATTATCGACCGAATCTTCATCAAAAAAATTTCCTGCAGCTAGAAGAATTGTAGATCAAACCTTTTATCTAAGTGACCAACGTTCGTCAAACTTGCGACCATAGTTGGTCGGAATCAACATCAAACACATAGCATTCTCGTCGAACCTACTGATATTAAAATGTCAAAAAAGTGACCAATACTAATTTTTGGTTATATATATATATATATATAATTGATTTCTCTATAAATAGACGTAATGATGAAAATATTGAGTCAAAATTTATATCTCCGTTGTCAATGGAGATTGAAATATAAAATAGTAGAACAAAACCAAATCTACCACAAATACACGATTCACCAGTTATATGAGATCAAAATGAAAGGATATGGAATCTATGAGGTTTTACAATCAATTAATTAGCGTTTACTTTACAAAGTGTGTATTCTGATTTTTATAGTTCTCCTATCAGAAAATGAACAAACATAAATTATTATAGAATGATCCAAATAAAAAAAAACATAGCGTAAATATAAAAATGGTACACACAAGCTCAATGTTTTGATCTCATAAAGGTAGAATGATAAAATCCCCAAATATGAAAGCTCCTATGGTGCCACGTGTGCTTCCCTGTCTACGCAGTCAATCAATGAAAACCCCCTCAGTAATCACACATCTTCCATGTGTCTCTTAGCATTGATTAAATAATGAAGGTATGTTAGTTTGAGCTTCACTTGGTTTTGAGAATACTTTAATATTCTCTACTTAACAAGGCCAACGATGTGAAGGTGGAAGCTCATCTGGCCCCTCCTAGGACACTCTTATGACCCTTTACATCACTTTAAGATCTCTAAGATGTATTCTTAGGGATCATAAAGGGTCATAAAGGGTCATAAGGGATCCTGGGACACAACATCTGAGAAACATAAATGTAGGCATCATGGTCACAATTATTTAGAGACACAACATAATTCAGTGGTATACCTAGATGATAGAATGCAACCACTACTCTTCCAGTTCTAAGTTGGCATTGAACGATCTAAAAACCATATATAAGGAATACATTTAAAGAGCGGAGGAAGGCCTTAATTACCAAAATAATATACCTCTGCTCTCTAAATTTATTCCTTATGTATGGTTTTTGGATCGTGCAGTGCCAACTTAAAACTGGAGGAGTAGTGGTTGCATTACATTGTCTGGGTATACCACTAAATTATGTTGTGTCTCCAAACAATTGTGACCATGATATCTACATTTATGTTTCTCAGCTGTTATGATATCTACATTTATGTTTCTTAGTTTTTGTGATATCTATATTTATGTTTCCCAACTATCGTGTTTATGTGCATGTTCTTTATGTGTTTGGCTTCTCTCCCTCCTCCAAAATAAGATTTTCCCACTCCAAATCAAGAATGCATGTGCAACTACATAGAATATATAGTGTTAGAAGGCATACAACACAACTTGACCTTCCTTGTAGGTTCTGGATCATACAGGAGCATACTGGATTCAACCCTAGGTCAACACTTCAAAGACATCAGGCAGTGATGCAAAATTTACTGTCTGTAGTCATTGCAACAGCATCAGGCACCAACTTCAGCACAATATGATCACTAGACATGGCTGTATGTCTTCTACTTTTAAGTTGCACTATCTAGTGATCATATTGTCCTGAAGTTGGTGCCTGATGCTGCTGCAATGACTAGTGATCATATTGTGTTGAAGTTGGCACCTGATGCTGCTACAATGACTACAGACAGTAAATTTTGCATCACTGCCTGATGTCATTGAAGTGTTGACCCAGGGTTGAATCCAGTATGCTCCTGTATGATCTAGAACCTACAAGGAAGGTCAAGATGGGGTTAGATCCAAAGATTCTAAGCAATGCATGGCACCCTATTACTGATCCTCATCTATAATTATGCATGTGCGTATTCAAGCCATACACTTCTCCTTTCCTCTCTATTTCCTACACCTGTATATACAGCTACACAACTAGATGCATGATATAAAATTCATAGTTTATTACATACAAGATCATAAGATAAGCTACATCAATAACTTAGCTTAATCAATCATAAGGTATTTAAAAGTAGTATCATAAAGAGATGTAAAATATGTAAAATATTGGTAAGGGGTGGCAAGATCAAAGAATAACTCAAAATTACAAGACCTAAGGGCCAGACCTAATGCCGCAGGGGCTCATCATATATGGCCTTGCCTACGTAGCTCACAGAGACATCACAGTTCAGGTTTAACTTTAACTTTAACAATAAATAATTAGAGCTACATACAACTCAATACAACATGACATGGTAGTAATGAATAACCCACCCTTGAAGAGAGAGATATGGTAATATGATTTTTTCTCTCAGTAGTAATACATTATTCTTTGGGTGCTGCTATAGTGTGAGACATCAAGGCTTCAATAATCACTATTCCCTTATAGCATTTCATAGAATAACTTTAAATAATACACATGACTATATTCCAAATATTATTATTGTTTTCATTAAACCCAACAGTTCATAACTACGATGGATAACCAATTCTTGTAAGATATTAAGGTCATAATATCCATGATCCCAAACCTACAAGATTTATAATTGCATGAGAGGAGATACATATTACAACTAACTAAGGGTGATTTTATCAAAATATGTCTAACGT
>MU224754.1:5392269-5416669 GCA_018584345.1 Thuja plicata
TAGGCACTAACTGCATAGTTTTTAAATCAAATTCATTGGCCTATATTTCAAGAGTAGGGGCTCACCATAACCCATCTCTCATGAGCATGAATGGTACACTCAACACTCATCATATCTAGGTGATTCTAATAGGGATGAAGAATTGGGAGTCCTTGGGAGGTCATCCATCCTTGCATTCCTTTGACTAAAGCGGGCTTTCCATGGGAGAGCATCACCTAGATGCAATGAGTTTTGTGCTTATGAAACCTGGGTTCTTGTGAACCCCCACTCTTAAAATATGGGCCAAGGAGCTTGACTTAAAAACTATTTCCCCCTACAAACAAATGCTTAAAGGTGCTTTTGTGCTAAGTAGGTCTCCTTGCCTTGTAATTATTACCAATATATATATATGAGCGAAATTTTCATTAGTATGATGTCTCATTAATGTCATTTGGTGATCTTGGAGATGACTAAAAACCACATGGGTTAAATCTTACCAAAAAAAAGCTAATTAAAAACTTCTTGTGAAATCCTCTACCTACTTAACATAAATACATGAATGAGCTATTATTGGTTAATACCACATTGGTGTGTGAGGCAAGGGTGAATAATAAGGCATTCAATGATCCAAAAGTTGTGTCAATAGGGAAAGAGGCCACTGGTAAAAAACCCAAAGTGCAATATTGATAGGAAATTTAGTCATTTGATGGTGTTCTAAGTTTTTTCTCATTCTATGCAAAGATTATATTATCTGTGCAGTTTCTCAGTCCTTTTGTTGACTGTTCCTGGTAGTTTTGTGTACAAACAACAAGTTGGTTTGAAGTTCCAATGGTTAATTTATTTTCTATTCCTCCTCCCTACTAACAAATGGTCAAATGATCAATGGGTAATGCAGTGAAATGTTTGACCGAGTGCCTCATAGTATCCAAGATCGACATTCATTGCAACCAAATAATAGGTGAGTCAAAATCCAAATTAACATCTCTACAGATGCTAGGTTTTTCATGATTCATTTGATAGGTTTGTCATGCAAAATCCATATGCAATTTATTCATCTCATACGAAACAAAGAAACCCTAATTGGGTTACTCAAATTGAAAACTAACAGCACTTCATAACCCATATTGTTGCAAATTGACAAAATAGTTTAATGTCGAATAAACGCAATACAAATAGAATGAGAACACATGTAAGTCTATAATTTGTTCATCGATACCAACCTAATTTTGTGTAAGTCTGAAACAAATCTGCCTTCCATTTGATAACGCATAGATGGTGTTGGTTCAATCACTTCAATGCATATGTACTATGTGCCTTCTATTCATGCCCTCCTTCAACTCTTCTTTACTGCATAGTCAAAATAAATTGAAATGAAACCTTTTTTTTTAAGTTATATTGATCGTGTTTGTCACAACTACAACAAAATGTCCTAGTTGCCATAATTTTGACCAACACGGGAATGGATTAAAAAAAAATCAAAATTTTCCTTCCATTTTCTGACCAAGCAAAACAAATGTAATTCATGGTGGGAAATTTAGGTCAAAATTTAGAGTCAAATGTACTAGTGTGTTAATCGAGATGGAGATTGAGGTTGTTGGGTTCAAGGAACTCAAGAGTTTGTATCCTGAAGATCCATATTTTGGCAAAGCTTGGGAAGCTTGTAGACAACCTATTACTCTAGATAGAACCAAATGGTTGGATTTCATAATCCAGGATGATATGTTGTTCAAAGGTAGTCAGTTGTGCATTCCAAAGAGCTCCATGAGGGAGAATCTAATCAAAGAAAATCATAGTGGAGGACTGGCTAGACATGTTGGGAAAGAAAAAACCATTTCTCCCATTAATGAGAATTATTATTGGCCACAGTTGCAGTAGGATGATAAGAAATTTGTATAAGGCTGCAGGGTATGTCAGATGGAAAAAGGAGTGAAGAAGAATATAGGGTTGTATCAGCCATTAATTGTACCAGAGAAGCCATGGGAGGATATTAGTATGGAATTTGTTCTTGGCCTACGAAGAACTCAAAGAGGGCATGATTCCATGTTTGTAGTGGTGGATAGGATATCAAAAATGGCATATTTCATTCCTTGCAAGAAGACTAATTATGTTGTTCATGTAGCAGAATTGTTTTTCAGGGAGGTGGTAAGACAACATGGATTGCCAAAGAGCATAGTTTCAGATCGAGACACTAAGTTTGTTGGGTAAATTTGGAGAACCTTGTGGAAAAATTTGAAGACAGATTTTAAGTTCGGCTCAGCACACCATCCACAGACTAATGGACAGACATAAGTTGTGAATAGGAGTTTGGGAAACCTATTGAGATGCTTGGTTGGAGATAAACCAAAGGGATGGGATTTGCTTTTACCATAGGAAAAATTTGCATATAATAATTCAGTCAATAGGAGCACTGGTAAATCACCATTCCAGATAGTGCATGGAAGTAGTCCCAGAAATGTAGCAAAATTAAGAAAGTTGGACAAAGGAGAAACAAGTAGCGCTGAAGCTGAAGACTTTGTAGAAAACTTGAAGAATTTCCATGAGGAGGTGCGGCATCATATTAATAAAATTAATACACAGTACAAGGCTAAGGTAGAGAAGAAAAGGAGGCATAAGGAATTCCAGGTGGGAGATGAGGTCATGGTTCATTTGAGAAAGGAGAGATTTCTAGTAGGAACATATAATAAGTTGAAGATGAAGAAGTTTGGACCATGCAAAATACTAAAGAAGAATGATTAAGGAAATGCTTATGAAGTAGAGTTGCCCAGTGAACTCAATATTTCACCAGTATTTAACATTTTAGATTTGATAGAATATCATGAGGGAGGTGTTCAAGACTAGATCACAAAAGCATAGTGGAATATTCCAGTAACTACTTCAGTTACAGAGGAGATTGAAGACATTTTGGATAGTTGTGTTGGCAAAAGCACAAGGAACAAGACACATGAAGAATATTTGGTCAAATGGAAAAGATGACCTATTGAAGATTAATCATGGCTATCAAGGGAAGAGGTTAACCATCTTGGTTTTCCATTGACCACTTGAGAAGTGATAGGGTGACTTCTCAAATTACCCTGGGTATCTGATGCAGGAGCATCCTAGGTGTAAGAGAAATCTTGCATCACCCAAAAAAATATTGTTTGGTTTCTTTTCAATGAGGGCTATTTTGTGCAGAGTTACTATTTCTAGGAAGATATTATTCTTGCTAAGTTTTTCGTTTGAGCTCATAATTTTCTATTTTCTTCCCTCGAGGTTCACTTTGATTGTATCGGCCTACTAGTAAAGTTTCATTGCCAGATCAAGTCTAGTTTTGTAGATATTGGATATTTTCGGCATTGGCAGCAAGATAGAGAAACTTTGAACTCAGTTTTGAAGGCTTTAGAGGCTCCGAGTGGGGTCAAAGTCTTGGGTGACTAGGCAAGCCGGAGTCAGGCATTGTAGAGAATTTTGTGGCATTTCTGAAATGGGGTTACGGTGGCCCAGCGGATCAATGATTGATGAGTTTGGGCCTACTCTAATGTAATAAAAATGAATAATAATATCTTAGGGTTGGTCAGCCTCAAACATTAGGGTTTGATTTCTAGAGTCTTCTTGGGTGGTTAACATTGGCTATATATTGAAGCCTCATAGGGTTGTCTAGGGCAGTTTTGGGTTATGCAGCTAGTGGCTCTGGTTTGCAGATTATTGTAATATAATACCCATATGGCTATACATGTTGCATATCTTAAGGTGCATGTTATCTTTTAGAGTATTGTAATTTCATTTCATGGTCATAATAGAAAGCCCATTTTTGTCTTTTGAACATCTTGTTATTCTCAATTTTGTTGTGTGTTTGTGTTAATAAGGGGAGCACCATTCATCAAGTGGTATCAGAGCAGGAGTTCCTAAGTGTGTAGATAGATCACCAAATGTGAGGCTATTTGCACCAGGACTCTAGTTGTGGGTTCGCGTGATAAGTGCTGAAAATGTCTCCATAAAGGAACCATGGAAGAGCTGGAGATGTGCCAGAAGAGGTTTTTAGAATCCTCTAGAGACAAGTGCAAGTGTTGCAAGAGGAGGTTTCTAGAGGAATTAATGTTGTGGTTAGATACTAAAGTGAAGAAGATTCTAAAGAGGAAGGAAAAGGTGACAAGAAAGCACTAGAAGCGCCTAGAAATCCTGAAGAGTATAGGCTTTTGAGGGCCATTTCCAAGATTGGAAAGAGACCCAAGATTGAAGTTCCCACATTTTTAGGAAATCTTAACCCAGAGGAGTTGATCAGTTAGATCAATGATCTAGAATAATATTTTGAGCATGAAGATTTCGAAGACCTACATCGGGTCAAATTTACGAAAGCCAAACTGAAGGGCCATGCAAAAATTTGTTGGCAGGAAATTCAATTGGAGAGGAATAGAAGACAAAAGGAGAAAATCATAAGATGGGACTGAATGATGGAGAAGTTGAAGAGACAATTCATTCCCATTGATTATGAGCTACATCTGCTGAGAAAATTGCAAGGGTTGAAACAAGCAAGAAACTTTGTGCAAGAGTATACAAAAGAGTTCTACCAAGTCCTCATTAGAACAGGTCATGCAGAACCTGCAAAGGAAAAAGTTGTCAATTATCTTTATGGATTGCGGCCAAGTATTTAGGATGAGTTGAGTCTGGTTAGGATGACCAATATTGAAGAGGCATACCAGTTTTCCCTAAGGGTGAAGAGAAGATGAACAAAAAGGTTGAAAGCAAGCAAGCTGGAAGAGGTCATGGTGGAAGATCTGGCGGATAGTCATATGGAGGCCAAAATGAAGATTAGAAAAGGAATGATGAGTCAAGTAGCAGCCAGAATAAGAGGGGAAATAATTAAAATCATCCCCATGAAAAAAATAATAGGGATCCAAGAGGAAGAGGAAGAGGGAAAGGACCAGGAAGAGGAGGTTTTCGGGGGACGTGTTTCCATTGCAGAGAAAAAGAAAAATGAGCCTATGAATGCCCACAATGTCAAGGAAGGACGAATAGGAAGAATGAATGCCATGGAAGAGTTTCACATGCAAATGAAGAAGCTTAGTTAGCACACTCAAATGATGCTGAGAGAGGATAAACCCTAGTCATCAGGAGGATCCTAATGAATGAAGAGAAGAGCTTAGATCAGAGGAAGAGCCAATTTTGCACTAGATGCAAGTGCGAGGATAAGTTTTGCAATGCAATTATTGATGGTAAAAGCATTGATTACTTGGTATCAGAAGAAATGGTCACAAAATTGAAGCTGAAAAGGGAAAACCACCCATGTCCATACAAAATTACCTGGGTGCAGGATGACTACAAGGTCCTAGTCAATGAGCAGTGCTTAGTGAATTTCAAGATTGGAATTTACCAAGATGAGGTAATTTATGATATTAGCCACATGGATGCATGTCATATATCGCTAGGAAGGACTTGGAAGTTTGATAGGCATGCCATACATGGTGGGCATGCTAATACTTATTCATTGACAAAGGATGGAGTTTGACACAAGCTGAAGCCGTTGAAGGAAATAGGAGAAAAGGTATGTAGTAATGCCAAAATTTGTTTAGTTGATGAAAGAAAGTTCTTAGAAGGTATGTAACATGAGAATGTGTGTTTTTCGCTAATTCAAAAAGTGGGTAAAGAAGAAGTAGAATATTTACCTGGAGAAGTTGCAAACTTGGTGGAAGAGTTTCAGGATATTGTTTTTGATAATGTACCTGATGGATTACCACTAATGAGGAAGATCGGTCATCAGATGGACTTGATCCTAGGGGCTAGTTTGCCAAACAAGGCAGCCCATAGGATGACTCCTGTAGAGAGTGAAGAGTTGAACAGACAAGTGCATGAATTGTTGCAGAACAGATTGATCTAAGAGAGCCTAAGTCCATGTGTTGTAGTAGGAATATTAGAACCAAAGAAAAATGGAGAATGGAGGATGTGTATAGATTCTCAAGCTATCAATAGGATCACTATCAAGTATAGATTTCCCTTGCCAAGAATGGATGATATTATGGATTGTTTGAGTGGAGCTGAGTATTTCACAAAGATAGATCTAAAGAGTGGATATCACAAAATCAGGATCAGAGAAGGAGATGAATGGAAAATAGCCTTCAAGACAAAGGAGGGCTTGTATGAGTGGTTAGTCATTCCTTTTGGGCCCACCTAGCACATTCATGCGGCTCGTGAATGAAGTCATTAAATAATTTCTAGGTAAGTTTCTTATTGTTTACCTAGATTATATTTTGATTTTTAGTAAGACATTGGAAGACCATATGATGCATATTCATATGGTGTTTGACAGGTTAAGGGAAGAAAAGTTGCTGATTTATCTGAAGAAGTGTAGTTTTGTGTAGAAGGAGTTAGTGTATCTGGGATTTGTAGTCTCAGCAGAAGGTCTAAAAATGGACCTAGAGAATGTGCGGGCTATCCTTGAATGGCCTACCCCAAGGAGTGCTACTAAGGTAAGATATTTTCATGGTTTGGCTACCTTTTACAGAAATTTCATTCAAGGTTTCAGTAGTATCTATGGACTGTTGACTGAAACAATGAGAGGGGATACAAAAGAGTTTAAGTAGACTATAGGGGCAGATAAGAGTTTTGAATTGTTGAAAAGAAAAGGTACAAAATAGCCTATTTTAGCACTTCTAGATTTTAACAAGGTGTTTGAAGTAGATTGTGATGCTAGTGGTAATATCATTGGAGCAATTTTGAGTCAGGAATGTAACCCATTGCTTGTTTTAGTGGGAAGTTGAATGATGCCAAGAGAAAAATTTTTGTTTATGATCAGGATTTCTATGCTATAGTTCAGGCATTGAGGAAATGGAGACATTATCTTTTTCCAAAAGAATTTGTTTTATTTATTGATCATCAAACTTTGCAATATTTTAATAGTTAAGGAAAGTTGAATCAAAGGCATTTGAAATGGGTTGAGTTTTTTTCAGAGTTACACTTTTGTTTTGAAACACAGGAGTCAGAAGTCTAATAGGGTTGCAAATGCTCTTAGTAGAAGACTGATTTTGGTGGCAGAGATTCAGATTGAGGTTGTTGGGTTCAAGGAACTCAAGAGTTTGTATCTTGAAGATCCAGATTTTGGTGAAGCTTGAAAAGATTTTAGAGAACCTATTATTCTTGATAGAACCAAATGGTTAGATTTCATAATCTAGGATGACATATTGTTCAAAGGTAGTTAGTTGTGCATTCCAAAGATCTCCATGAGGGAGAATGTAATCAAAGAAAAACATAGTGGAGGACTAGCTGGACATTTTTGGTGAGATAAAACCATTTCTATTTTTAATGAGAATTATTATTGGCCACAGTTGCAGAAGGATGTTAAGAAATTTGTACAATTTTGTAGGGTATCTCAGATGGCAAAAGGAGTGAAGCATAATAGAGGGTTGTATCAGCCATTACCTGTACTAGAGAAGCCATGGGAGGATAATAGTATCGACTTTGTTCTTGGCCTACCGAGAACTCAAAGAAGGCATGAATCCATCTTTGTAGTGGTGGATAGGTTTTTAGAAATGAAACATTTAATTCCTTGCAAGAAGACTAATGATGTTGTTCATCTAGAAGAATTGTTTTTTAGGGAGGTGGTAAGACTACATGGATTATCAAATAGCATAGTTCCATATTGAGACACCATGTTTGTTAGGTACTTTTGGAGAACCTTGTGGAAAAATTTGAAGACAGATTTGAAGTTCAACTCAGCACACCATCCACAGACTGATTGACAGACAAAATTTATGAATAAGAGTATGGGAAAACTATTGAGATGCTTGGTTGGAGATAAACAAAAGGGATGTGATTTGGTTTTTCCACAGGTATAATTTTCATATAATAATTCTATGAATAGGAGCAGTGGTTAATCACCATTCTAGATAGTGTATGGAAGTAGTCCCGAAAATGCATCAGAATTAAGAAAGTTGGACAAGGGAGAGACAAGTAGCACTGAAGCTGAAGACATTGCAGAACAATTGAAGAATTTGCATGAGCAGGTACGATAGCATATTAATAGAATGAATACATAGTACAAGGCTAGGGAAGACAAGAAAAAGAGGCATAAGGAATTCCAGGTGAGAGATAAAGTCATGGTTCATTTGAGAAAGGAGAGATTTCTATTAGGAACATATAATAAGTTGAAGATGAAGAAGTTTGGACCATGAAAAATGCTCAAGAAGCATGATTCGGGAAATGCTTATGAAGTAGAGTTGCCCAGTGAACTCAATATTTCACCAGTATTTAACATTTCAAATTTGACATAATATCATGAGGGAGGTGTTGAGGATTAGATCATAGAAGCACAACGGAATATTCCAACAACTCCTTCAATTACAGAGGAGATTGAAGACATTTTGGATAGTTGTGTTAGCACAAGCACAAGGAAGAAGACATATGAAGAATATTTGGTCAAATGGAAAAGAGGACCTGTTGAAGATTCATCATTGCTATCAAGGGAAGAGGTTAACCATCCTGGTTTTCATTTGACCACCTTAGACATGATAGGGTCACTTCTCAAATTACAATAGGTGTCTTATGAAAGAGCATCCTAGGTGTAAGAGAAATCTTGCATCACCCAAAAAAATATTTTCTTGTTTCATTTCAATAAGGTCTATTTTGTGCAAAGTTACTATTTCTAGGAAGTTACTATTTTTAATAAGTTTTACGTTTGATCTTAGAATGTTCTATTTTCTTCCCTGGAGGTTCACTTTGATTGTATTGACGTACCAGTAAATTTTCATTGCTAGATCAAGTCTAGTTCTATAGATCTCAGATATTTTTGGTATTGGCAATAGGATACAAAAACTTTGAACTTATTTTTGAAGGCTTTAGAGGCTCTGAATGGGGTCAAAACCTTGGCTAACTAGGTAAGACCAAGTCAAGTGTTGTAGAGAAATTCATAGAATTTCCAAAACGGGGTTACGGAAGCCTAGCAGATCAACGGTTGATGAGTTATGGTCTCCAAAAGTTGCACTACATGAACTTGAAAATATTAAAGTTTCTTCAAAATTTATTTTTGGGTTTCGAACTTGTTTGGGCCTACTCTAATGTAATAAAAATAAATAATAATATCTTAGGGTTGGTTGGCCTCAAACTTTAGAGTTTGATTTCTAGAGTCTTCTTGGGCAGTTAAAATTGGCTATATATTGAAGGCCCGTAGGATTGTCTAGGGCAGTTCTGGGTTATACAGCTCATGGCTCTAGCTTGCAGATTATTGTAATAAAATGCCCATGTGGTTGTGCATGTTGCATATCTAAAGGTACATGTTATTTTTTAGAATATTGTAATTTCATTTCATGGTGGATAATAGAAAGCCCATTTCCTATCTTTTGCAAATCTTGTTATTATTGATTTTGTTGTGTGTTTGTGTTAATAAGGGGAGCACCCTTCATCAAGTGGTATCAGAGTAGGAGTTCCTAAGTGTGTAGATAGATTTCTGACTATGACGCTATTTGCACAAGGACCATGGTTGTGGGCTCGCACGATAAGAGCCAAAAATGTCTCCACAAAGGAACCATGGCGAAATACTTAGAGGTGTGATAAAAGAGGGTTTTAAAATCCTCCAGAGACAAGTGCAAGCGTTGGAAGAGGAGCTGTGTAGAGGAATGAATGTTCTTGTTAGAGATGAAAGTGAAGAAGATTCTAAAGAAGAAGGACAAGGTGACTAGGAAGCACCAGAAGTGCTTAGATATCTTGAAGAGGATAGGCTTTTGAGGGCCATTTCCAAGATTAGAAAGAGACCCAAGATTGAAGTTCCCACATTTTTGAGAAATCTTAACCTAGAGGAGTTGATCAAATGGATCAATGATCTAGAAGAATATTTAGAGTATGAAGATGTCAAAGACCCAGATTGGTTCAAATTTGTAAAAGCCAAACTAAAGGGCCATGCAAAACTTTGGTGGCAGGAGATTCAATTGAAGAGGAATAGAAGAGGAAAGGAGAAAATCACAAGATGGGACTGAATGGTAGAGAAGTTGAAGAGACAGTTCATTCATGTTGATTATAATCTAGATCTTCTAAGAAAGTTTCAACGGTTGAAACAAGCGGGAAAGTCTGTGCAAGAGTATAGAGAAGATTTCTACCGAGTCGTCATTACAATAGGTCATGCAGAACCTGAGAAGGAAAAATTTGCCTATTAGCTTTATGGATTGTGGCCAATTATTTAGGATGAGTTGAGTCTGGTTAGAATGACCAGTATTGAAGAGGCATACCAGTTTGCCCTAAGGGTGGAATAGAAGTTGAACAAAAAGTTTGAAAGAAACAAAGCTAGAGGAGGTCATGGTGGAAGATTCGATAGATGGTCATATGGAGGCCGAAATGAAGATCAGAAAAGGAATGATGAGTCAAGTAGCAGCCAAAATCAAAGGGGAAATAATTACAATCATCCCCATGAGAAAAATAAAGGGATCAAAGAGGAAGAGGAAGATGGCAAGGAACAGGAAGAGGTGGTTTTTGGGGGACATGTTTCCATTGCAGAGAAGAAGGACATCGAGCCTATGAATGCCCACAGCATCAAGGAAGGACAGATAGGAGGAATGAAGGCCATGCAAGAGTTGCACATGCAAATGAAGAAGCTTAGTTAGAACACTCAGATGATGTTGAGAGAGGAGAAATCCTAGTCGTCAGGAGGATCCTAATAAATGAAGAGAAGAGCTTAGATCAGAGGAAGAGCCTATTTCACAGTAGATGCAAGTGCAAGGATAAGTGTTGTGATGTGATTATTGATGGTAGAAGCACTAATAACCTGGTATCAAAATAAATGGTCACAAAGTTGAAGCTGAAAAGGAAAAAGCACCCATGTCCATACAAAATCTCTAGGGTGCAGGATGACCACAAGGTCTTGGTCAACGAGTAGTGCTTAGTGAAGTTCATGTTTTGAAGTTACCAAGATGAGGTACTTTGCGATATCATCCCCATGGATGCATGTTATTTTTTGTTGGGAAGGCCTTGGCAGTTCGATAGGTGTGCCATACATGATGGGCATGCTAATACTTATTCTTTGATAAAGGATGGAGTCCAACACAAGCTGAAGCCATTGAAGGAAATAGGAGAAAAGCTATGTAGTAATGCAAGAATTTTCTCTGTTGATGGAAGAAATTTCTTAGAAGGTATGTGACATGAGAATACGTGTTTTTCCCTAACTCCAAAAGTGGGTAGAGAAGAAGTGGAAGATTTACCTGTAGAAGTTGCAGACTTGTTGGGGGAGTTTTAGGATATTGTGTCTGATAATGTACTTGATGGATTGCCACTAGTGAGGAAGATTAGTCATTAGATGGAATTGATCCTAGGGCCTCATTTTCCAAACAAGGTAGCCCATAGCATGACTCCAGCAGAGAGTGAAGAGTTGAAGAGACAAGTGCATGAGTTGTTGTAGAAGGGATTGATTTGAGATAGCCTAAGTCCATGTGTTGTACTAGTAGAATTATCACCAAATAAAAATAGAGAATGGAGGATGTGTATAGATTCTTGAGCTATCAAAATGATTACCATCAAGTATAGATTTCCCTTGCCAAGAATGGATGATATTATGGATTGTTTGAATGGAGCTGATTATTTCACAAAGATAGACCTAAAGAGTGGATATCACCAAATTAGGTTTAGAGAAGGAGATGAATGGAAAACAACCTTCAAGACAAAGGAGGGCTTGTATCAGTGGTTAGTCATGCCTTTTGGGCCCACCTAGCACATTCATGTGGCTCATGAATGAAGTACTGAAAGAATTTTTGGGTAAGTTTGTTCATGTTTACCTAGATGATATTTTTATTTTCAGTAAGACATTGGAAGAATATATGACACATATTCATAAGGTGTTTGAGAGGTTAAGGGAAGAAAAGTTGCTGATTAATCTGAAGAAGTGCAATTTTGTGAAGAAGGAGTTAGTGTATCTGGGATTTGCAGTCTCAGCAGAAGGTCTAAAAATGGACCTAGAGAAGGTTTAGGCTATTCTTGAATGGCCTACCCCAAGGAGTACTACTGAGGTAAGGTCTTTTCATGGTTTGGCTATCTTTTAAAAAAATTTCATTTGAGGTTTCATTAGTATCTGTGGACCCTTGACTGAAACAATGAGAGGGGATAGGAAAGAGTTTAAGTGGACTATAGGGGTAGATAGGAGTTTTGAATTGTTGAAAAGAAAAGTTACAGAACAGCCTATTTTAGCACTTTCGTATTTTAACAAGGTGTTTCAAGTAGATTGTGATGCTAGTGGTAATGCCATTGGAGCAGTTTTGAGTCAAGAAGGTAAACACATTGCTTATTTTAGTGATAAGTTGAATGATGCCAAGAGAAAATATTTTGTTTATGATCAGGAGTTCTATGCTATAGTTAATGCATTGAGGAAGTGGAAACATTATCTTTTTCCAAAAGAATTTGTTTTATTTATTGATCATCAAGCTTTACAATATTTGAATATTCAAGGAAAGTTGAATCAAAGGCATTTGAAATGGGTTGAGTTTTTGCAGAGTTACACTTTTGTTTTGAAACACAAAAGTGGGAAGTCTAATAGGGTTGGAGATGCCCTTAGTAGAAGACTGATTTTTCTGACAGAGATGGAGATTGAGGTTGTTGGGTTCAAGGAACTCAAGAGTTTGTATCCTGAAGATCCAGATTTTGGCGAAGCTTTGAAAGCTTATAGAGAAGCTATTACTCTGGACATAACCAAATGGTTGGATTCCATAATTTAGGATGATATGTTGTTCAAAGGTAGTCAGTTGTGCATTCCAAAGAGCTCCATGATGGAGAATCTAATCAAAGAAAATCATAGTGGAGGACTAGATGGACAGTTTGGGAAAGATAAAACTATTTCTCTAGTTACTGAGAATTATTATTGGCCATAGTTGCGACATGATATTAACAAATTTGTACAAGGCTACAGGGTATGTTAGATGGCAAAAGGAGTGAAGTAGAAAATAGGGTTGTATCAGCCATTACCTATACTAGAGAAGCCATGGGAGGATATTAGTATGGACTTTTTCTTGGCCTACCAAGAACTCAAAGAGGGCATGATTCTATCTTTTTAGTGGTGGATAGGTTTTCAAAAATGGAACATTTCATTCCTTTCAAGAAGACTAATGATATTGTTCATGTAGCAGATGTGTTTTTCAGGGTGGTGGTAAGAATACATGGATTACCAAAGAGCATAGTTTCACATCAAGACACCAAGTTTGTTGGGTACTTTTGGAGAACCTTGTGGAAAAAGTCAAAGATAGATTTGAAGTTGAGCTCAGTACACCATCCATAGACTAATGGACAGACAAAACTTGTGAATAGGAGTTTGGGAAACCTATTGAGATGCTTGGTTGGAGATAAACCAAAGGGATGGGATTTGGTTTTACCACAGGAAAAATTTACATACAATAATTCTTTCAATAGGAGAACTGGTAAATCACAATTCCAGATAGTGTATGGAAGTAGTCCCATAAATGCATCAGAATTGAGAAAGTTGGACAAAGGAGAGACAAATAGAAATGAAGATGAAGACTTTGCAGAACACTTGAAGAATTTGCATGAGGAGGTGTGGTAGCATATTAATAAAACTAATACATAGTACAAGGCTTAGGAAGACAAGAAAAAGAGGCATAAGGAATTCCAGGTGGGGGATGAATCCATGGTTCATTTGAGAAAGGAGAGATTTCTAGTAGGAACATATAATAAGTTGAACATGAAGAAGTTTGGACCATGCAAAATACTGAAGAAGCATGATTTGGGAAATGCTTATGAAATAGAGTTGCTCAGTGAACTCAATATTTGACCAGTATTTAACATTTTAGATTTGACAGAATATCATGAGGGAGGTGTTGAGGATCAGATCATAGAAGCACAGTGGTATATTCTAGAAGCTACTTTAGTTATAGAGGAGATTGAAGAAATTTTGGTTAGTCATGTTGGCAGAAGCACAAGGAACAAGACATATGAAGAATATTTGGTCAAATGGAAAAAATGACCTGTTGAAGATTCATCATGGCTATCAAGGGAAGAGGTTAACCATCTTGGTTTTCCTTTTCTTACTTGACATGTGACAGAGTCACTTCTCAAATTACCCTGGGTGTCTGATGCAACAGCATCCTGGGTGTATGAGCAATCTTGCATCACCCAAAAAAAATATTTTCTGGTTTCTTTTCAATAAGGGCTATTTTGTGCATAGTTACTATTTCTGGGAAGTTACTATTCTTAGTAAGTTTTCTGTTTGAACTCAAAATGTTCTATTTTCTTCCCTGGAAGTTCACTTTGATTCTATCAGCCTGCCAGTAAAGTTTCATTGCCAGATCAAGTCTAGTTTTGTAGATATCAGATATTTTTGGTATTGGCAGTAGGATACAAAAACTTGGAACTCAGTTTTGAAAGCTTTAGAGGCTTTGAATGGGGTCAAAACCTTAGCTAAATGTGCAAACTTAAACCAAGCATTGTAGAGAACTTTGTGGCATTTCTGAAATGGGGTTACGATAGCCCAGCAGATCAACAGTTGATGAGTTATGGTCTCTAGAAGTTGTGGTACATGAACTTGAAAATATTAAAGTTTCTTCAAAATTTATTTTTGGGTTCTGAAGTTGTTTGGGCCTAATAATATCTTAGCGTTGGTTGGCCTCAAACTTTAGGGTTTGATTTCTAGAGTCTTCTTGGGCAGTTAAAATTGGCTATATATTAAAGACCCATATGGTTGTCTAGGGTAGTTCTGGGTTATGCAGCTGGTGGCTCTAGTTTATAGATTATTGTAATAAAATTCCCATGTGGCTGTGCATGTTGCATATCTAAAGGTGCATGTTATTTTTTAGAATATTATAATTTCATTTCATGGTGGATACTAGAAAGCCAATTTCCTATATTTTGCAAATCTTGTTATTCTTGATTTTGTTGTGTGTGTGTTAATAAGGGGAGCACCCTTCATCAAGTGGTATCAGAGTAGGAGTTCCTAAGTGTGTAGATAGATCACCGACTATGAGGCAGTTTGCACAAGGACTATGGTTGTGGGTTCATGCGATAAGAGCTGAAAAATGCCTCCACAAAGGAACCATGGTGGAAGAGTTTGAGGTGTGACAGAAGAGGGTTTTAGAATCCTCTAGAGACAAGTGAAATCATTGCAAGAGGAGTTGCATAGAGGAATGAAAGTTGTGGTTAGAGATTAAAGTGAATAAGATTTTGAAGAAGGAAAAGGTGACCAGGAAGCACTAGAAGTGCCTAGAAATCTTGAAGAGGATAGGCTTTTGAGGGTCATTTCCAAGATTGGAAAGAGACCCAAGATTGAAGTTCCAACATTTTTGGGAAATCTTAACCCAGAGGAATTGATCGACTGGATCAATGATCTAGAAGAATATTTTGAGTATGAAGATGTCAAAGACTTAGATCAAGTCAAATTTGCCAAAGCCAAGGGCCATGTAAAAATTTGGTGGCAGGAGATTCAATTGGAGAGGAATAGAAGAGGAAAGTAGAAAATCACAAGATGGGACCAAATGATGGAGAAGTTGAAGAGATAGTTCATTCCTGTTGATTATGAGCTAGATCTGCTAAAAAAATTGCAAGGGTTGAAACAAGCGGGAAAATCTGTGAAAGTGTATATAGAAGAGTTCTATCGAGTCCTCATTAGAACAGGTCATGCAAAACCTGAGAAGGCAATAGTTGCCTATTATATTTATGGATTGTGGCCAAGTATTCAGGATGAGTTGAGTCTAGTTAGAATGACCAATATTGAAGAGTCATACCATTTTTCCCTATGGGTGGAAGAGAAGATAAACAAAAAGTTTGAAAGAAAGCAAGCTGGAATAGATCATGGTGGAAGATCCGACAGACGGTCATATGGAAGCTGAAATGAACATAAGAAAAGGAATGATGAGTCAAGTAGTAGCCAGAATCAGAGGGGAAATAATTACAATTGTCCCCATGACGAAAATAATAGGGATCGGAGAGGAAGAGGAAGAGGGCAAGGACTAGGAAGAGGAGGTTTTCAGGGGTCATGTTTCCATTGTAGAGAAGGACATCGAGCCTACGAATGCCCACAACATCAAGGAAGGATAGATAGGAGGAATAAAGTCCATGCAAGAGTTGCACATGCAAATGAAGAAGCTTAGTAAAAACACTTAGATGATGCTGAGAGAGAAGAAACCCTGGTCCTTAGGAGGATCCTGATAAATGAAGAGAAGAGATTAGATGAGAAGAAGAGCCTATTTTGCATTAAATGCAAGTGTGAGGATAAGTGTTGTAATGTGATTATTGCTGGTGGAAGCACTAATAACCTAGTATCAGAAGAAATGGTCCCAAAGTTGAAGATTAAAAGGGAAAAACACCCACATCCATAAAAAATTTACTGGGTACAGGATGACCACAAGGTCCTGGTCAATGAGCAGTGCTTAGTGAAGTTCAAGATTGGAAGCTACCGAGATGAGGTACTTTGTGATATCATCCCCATGAATGCATGTCATTTTTTGTTGGGAAGGCCTTGGTAGTTTGATAGGCATGCCATACATGATGGGCATGCTAATACTTATTCTCTGACAAAGGATGGAGTGCGACACAAGCTGAAGCCATTGAAGGAAATAGGAGAAAAGGTATGTAGTAATGCAAGAATTTGTTTAGTTGATGGTGTTAGCATTTTTTCTTGTATCCTTTAGTTCTAAAAGAGAATATGCAAGCTAGACTTGGGGATCTTAGAACAACTCACATGAATCTACTTCTTCATACAAATTCACGGGCAAGAAAAGGCTAATTGATGAGGATTTGATCCTCCTTCTGCTTCAAGTTCCACACACTCAGGTGGGTGCACCTAAAACATACTAAATCTACATACATAAACACTTTCTCACTAAAACCTTTTATGCAGACATGAAAATCAGTCGATAGTTCTTAGACTTATAAGATATGGGAGTTCAACTCAACCAACCTTATGTAGGATCCCACCTAAATAATCCACTAAGAACTAGGAAAATAGCCTATTTGACAAGGATAAAATCCTTCTTCTCTTTGAACCTGGAGGCTCAAGCAGGCTAACCTATCAGATTCACTTCTATAAGGAATCACCAAACATAATTGCACTTATTCAATGCAACTTGTATACATTTCTGCTCTTGAAAAGGAAAGGGAAAATGGTTTGATTTTAAAGATTTGATGATGAAAACTACAAGACAAGAAAGGAACAGTGCCTTATCTATTGGGCAATACAGTCAAATGAATACACATCTCCAAAAAACACTCCAACTCCAAACATACAAAAACCAAGTGAAGTGCCTTACAAATCACTCTTCTCAATCCAATATTTGGACATCAAATTTGTATGCAAATCTTGAATTCTTAGATTTTACCTCTAAGAATTAATCTCTCCTTGAAAGAAACTCAAAGATAAACTTACAATTACCTTATAATTGGTGCATTAAAATGCCTTATAGATTAACAGACAAGAATTGAAACCAGACATACAAAGACATCAACAAATATTGCATAGGGATTCCATTGTTCTTTTATTGAAGAATCATCTAATTCTGCATATTTGCAAGACAAAGAGACTAGAAAATAAGACTCAAGAGCCTTAATACTACCCAACAGCATAAAATTTCAACATGCCTGTTCCAATGGAGGAAAAAACTAGATATAGGAGAAAGGGGAAAACAAAATTCATCACCGACACATGTCTGTCCCAAAGAAATATCTGCAACTGCTCAAACTAAAACTATGAAAATCTGATTTGGTTTTCCCTCAATTGGTCTGCAAAATCCTCTTCTTCATTCTGAGACCTTTCTGGCAACATATAATACTCTATAGTTTGGACAAAATTTTCCCTTTGAATCTTTAATTCCAGTTTGCCTTCCCGTGCATATTTTCATTTAAAAATTTGAAATATTTGCATTTGGAATAAATTATTTTCAATAGTTGAACTATTGAAATGAGACAAATTAAACTTTAAATTTTCCCTTTTTCTAGATTTTGTCTCATTGTGACCCTTGTCACCTAGGCTTAATGGCTTAGTGGTTAGATGGTGAACATCTTTCCATTAAGCCATTAAGCCAGTCCTTAGATCCTTTTGAAGCTGCTCACTTTTTAACCCACTTGCCATTTGTGATGGATTTAATCAAATATTTTCATTAATTCATTATTTCTCCAGGATGCACCAGAATGTGACACTTGTCACTTGGGCTTAATGGCTTACTGGTTAGATGGTGAGCATCTTTCCATTAAGCCATTAAGCCAACCCTTAGATCTTGTTGAAGTTGCACACTAGTTAACCCATTTGATGAAATGAATTTCAATTAAAAAATAATTTGAAATCTGCACATCTCACCAAAATGTGCCAAGTGTCACCCTCTGACTGGTCTGTAGGTCCACTTGGCACCATGTGTCAATTTCTGATTGGTGCCTCTGAACTTTATTTGACTTGCGCTACTTGGCACCTACTGGGTACCACGTGGCGTCCTCTGATTCGCTGACTGATCCACTAGGCACCACTTGTCATTTGTGCCATATGGACCAATGGCTTAATGGCTTATGCTTATCTTCCTTGCAACTTTCTCATTAAGCCATTGGTTGATTTTGGCCTCCTCGAGATGGGTGCCCAAACATGCATCCTCCTAAGCCTAGTCATCTCCCATGTCACCACTGCGTGCCCTGCCAAAATTTGAATTTCATTCCTCGAACATGGTTTTCAAGGTGAGCTCCCAGTTCTGCATGCCTACCCATAGTCTCCTCTTTTTTCTTCATATTACATTGTTTGCATTTTTCCATATAAGGATTTTGAAATCCTTTGAGGCATGAATGTGGGATAACTATTTTGAAGTTTTTGAAAGCTTTCAATGTTTCTTGAGTCAAAAGTTTTGGGCCCCGCCACGCAAAAAGTCTTCTATCCCACGTGGTTTCTGAAATCCCATTGGCCTTACTTCATATTATAGTGGAAGTGCTCGCATATATAAACATTTTGCATATGCCCCCATACTGCATGTTGGATAACATATTTCCATTGAAACTACAAAAAATATTCCCTACGTTCCTATAGCCTTACGCATTATTTTCCTCCATGTTTCATACTGCACTGGAAGTCTTCCTTGAGAAGATGCGTGGCCTATACTGGTCTTGCTTTGTATGTTTTCCTTTTAGTATTTGAAGAATCTACTTGTAACTATGCACTGGGAGCATTTGGGGATATTTTGCATTGTATTTTCTTTACACTAGAAAATCACATTAGTTTGTTTAATAAACTCTCCTATAGTCAGCGTGGACTAGAAGGATGCTGGCAAAGGTTGTGGAATATGGATTTACATCTACCAATTACATTTTGTCAAATGTGCTCCCTCAATGTCTGCACAGATTTCTTATACACTATTTGTTGTATAATACTCTAAAATTTCTAATGTCCCCCCAAAAAATTTGTGTTGGCTTCTCCACAAACTAGCGTAATTCCTTTTGCTTTTGGCATATTGCATGGCTTTTCTTCTCATATCTCCTGCATAGTTTTCATTGGAAGTTTTTTAATAAATACTTCTTCAATACCAGTTATATCCCCTGCGCAGCCTCTTGACAGATGTGCTTGCTATTTTTTTCTTTCTTTAAACATTATAAGTTTTTCTTATGCTGCGTGAATGTCATTGTTAGTGTATTTGCAACGAAATAATAAAAATCTCCTTCCTGCCTCGTGCAGGCTTCAACCAAACTCCTACGCAGCAACCACCAAATGCATTTGCAAAGTTTTTGTTTTTAAAACCAACTCTCATTCTTCAACGTGGCCGCCATGGTCTTCGCCCTCCCATCCATATGTTTAGAGAAATACTTATGCATCACGCAAATTTACACTGTATCAGCTCTCTTTTCTAGGAGCTACGTGGACTCTTTTGGCAGCTGCGTGGACTCCTCACAGCTGTTACATAGGCCCTTGTCACTTTGCAAATAGTTAATATGCTTTGGTTTTAATGTTTTAAATCTCCTTCCTTATCTTCCTCCCCTATATCTTTTTATATTTTTTCTTCTTCATGAGGAGGATTAACATCTGCAGAAACAATATCTTCCTTTTGTATCATATTTTCTAATGGTTCATTGGTTTCTACAAAAGAATCAAACATATAGTTTTGTCTTTCCTGGGGCTCAAGCTTTTCAAAATAAGGAATCTAAACATTCTTATTTCTTCAAAGAAGTACTCCCTACACACTGACAGTTTTTCCCGATTGAATATAACAAATCAGTCAAATGGAAATCTCTCTTTATCTTAGAGAATCTTGAATTCAAAATGACATGGGGCACTTCACAATAGCAAGTTCGTAAGAAAATAACCACCCATATCTCAATGCATAGACAATGCTTTTCTCCTATCAAAATGTTGATGCCGTGTGAAATGTTCTTAATGCAAATGTGTTTTCCTCCATGAAATGCCATTATCTCTATAACATGATTAAACTTTATTAAACTTTCTGTTTCATGGCCTCTTCTTTCTGAATTTTTCTAAAGCATTCTCAACATTCTACTCCATGCTTCCCAATCAACATTGCAGCTTACAATTTTAAAAAACACATATTCAAACCACGGTCCCCTGAAACATCTTTCAAAACCAAAACACACCCCTCTTGTGGCCAACAAAATCAAACTTTAACATCTTTGCATCTTAATGAAAATATAGTATGTGGCCTCTGGAATTGGCTTTAAAAACTGAGGAAATAAAGTAACTGGAACGTGGCGCTGAGCACACATGTCCTATGAGTGACATTATTCCATATTGAAAAGTGATATTTGATGAGACCCAATAGGTCAAAAAATTTTAAACACCCAAGTCTGCTCTTCACAACAATTCTGCAAATTACCCTGTCCAACAGCAATGAACTGCATTTGGTTTCGACTTTGAAAACAAGTCAAATGATCTCCTGAGGATCTGAGTTTCTGGATACTGGAAGTATGCTGTATGGAAAATATGGATCTAGAAGGGGAGCTCTTGAAAATCATCCAGACACATTTGGCGGCCCCTCGAAAGTAGCCACTTGAAGATGCAGAGAACTGAAAACATAAGGAATGTCGATTTCTACAAATGGAAAGAAACTTGAAAAGTGTGCAAACAAAATCCTCAGGATCTAAGACCTGGCAAACTTGAAGTAAATTTTTCCTATAATTTAGGGAAACCATTTTCCTAATGTGACCAATCACAGTTAATAAGATATAACCTCGCAAACAGGGCCTCCGACGAAGCTATGCAATTGATTTGGATCAAATTGTTTGAAACTGCAAACGGAATCGGATTGGCGAATTGGACAAACAGATTCATCATGACCTAAAAAACATCAGGATAGCACATTTCCATGCCTATAATATAGGGGAGCTTTCAATTATCCATTTCATTCAACCGGGTGTAAAATTGTAAGACCTCAAAGTAGGTCATTCAGAAATCTGCATTTGACAGTTTGGCACACTAATAGAAACTGCAAATGGAATGGGGTTAGCAAACTAAGAAAATAGACTTGTCATGACCTGAAGATGGATAATCAAGAAGTATTTTACCTCTATAATTGATTACAAGAGGAATTTTTTTAATTAGGTCACTAGGTCAAAAGTTACAGTCAGTCAAACAAGGCCACTCAAAATTCTGATCAATTACACAAGGCATGACAACAACAAACTACCAACTTTGAGGGGTTTGAAAACTAGTCAAAACATATCGAAATAACATGGGATTTGAAACATAGGTTCTTTGATATGCATAATAAACATTCCCAAAGTGGCAGGTCATGAAATATTTCTAAGTGCAAGATGTTCAAATGCAAACTAGGCCTATTACAACAGATTGACACTTCGGCACAAATGCAGATTTTGACGAGTGCTCAAAACAAGACATCACAGAACAACTCAAAACTTGAAATTGACTAACTGGGATGTCTTCATATGTCAAAACAAGAGTGATGAACACCTGACATGCATGGAAAACTTCAGAATCTCATCAGGGCAAATAGGCTCAAAAAACACTTTAGGGGGTCAAAATGCAAAATTTTAACATGGTACTTCAATAACCCTTACTGCTTTTTTCAGTCCCAATAGTGGCTCTGACTGTGGACGCATGCCCCATGTGGGCATGTAGATAAATTTTAGAATCTCATGGTACAGTAGACCACCCAAAAAGAACATCAGACTTTCTACTTCACTTTCTCTCTCTTCTCCTTTGAAACTTACTTCTCCAAAAATAGGGAACCCCTTATTGAAAGGAAACACACCACACGACTAAAGGGAAAGCGACTATACAACATGTACATCATTTACAAAAATCCTCAAACATCTCCACAATTGAAATCAACACTTGCCTCTATCATAAACCTGATTTTCATTTGTATTTTCTTGAGGTAAGTTGAAAGTATCATTCATATCAGTTTCACCAATTTTATGTACATCTTCAATCTCTTCGCTTGGCAAAAAAAAATATCTCTATTCATTTTCATAGTGCATATAAAAAATAGACACACTTTCTTCATCTTGTCCACTATGAAAATATACATCAGCATGCTCATGAATACTAATATCAAATTCATCCTCATAAATTGATTTATGCATGCTATCAATCGGAAACACAAAGTGTTCAAACTCTGTTTCACTAAATGAGTCAAATGTTTCATGAATTTGTAACTCACCTTGTGTGTCCAACTAGAAATCAAATGAGTAATCAGACTTGTATTCACACATGTCATCAGCATCAGCCTTAGAAATTACTCCATAATTTTCTAGTGTATCTTCACAATCACACACTGAATTAGCAACAACATGAAAGTAATCATCATAAAACTTGTTATCACATGTCGGCTGATTTTCAAAAATTACTTGATCATATCTCTCATCACCAAACACAACATTTTCATCATTATCATTGTCACAATTAGAAGAGAAGCAATCTGATTTCTTACTATAGTACAACACTGTATCATCATCAAAATCATAACTAACCAAATCTGAAACTTCATAATGCTCTTCAAAAAGTGGATTGATAATTCCATGCAAATCTCCTTTGTACACGTTTTGACAAATGATGGGCTGATCCATATCAACATCCTCATCATACAACAGGTTAACAAACACCTTGAAACCATTTTCAACATCAACATCATGTGTACTTTCAGCATATGAGGAAGAAAAATCACTTACAACTTCATGGCGTTCCTTTGTACAACTAGGTAACTCATCATTATGTGTAATGTATTCTTCAACTAATTCTTTATCCTCATATGGCAATGACGAACTTCCTTCAAAATTATCAACTACAAGCTGATTTATACCATACAGGGATGAAACATCATTTTTAGATTCAGAAGAAAGAATTGTACCTTCATTTTCATGAGAAAACTCACTCCCATCATTGCTCTCTTCTTCCCATGTTGCATCAGACTCATAGGAAGATGGAAAAACACATTCATTGTCCTCACCTTCACTTGGATAGCAAGTTTCAGCCTCATCATCATCACTAGACTATGGTACATACTGATCACTTTCATTTTCATTTGATGCCCCTTCATTCCATGATGGATCAACACTCTTGTTCTCATCACTTGAAACACAAATTTCAGCTTCTTTATTCCTATAAGACTGAGATGCATGTTCTCCAACATCATCATTAGTAACATTCTTAACATAATACAATTCATCAATAGGAGAAGCAACAACTGAAATCACTTCTTGCATTTGGGAAACATCAAGTGAATCAACTTTATCATCTGTTGTTGTAACATTACAAACACATGTGTTATTTTCACCAAAAATAGAATCATCTCTTTGTAACAAATAAATTCCAACACCACATGTTCTTAAGTCTGAAATTTTAATAACATTATTTGCAACAGCAGGGCATACTACATGTTGATATGAATTTGAAACTTTAAAATGACATTCACTTCCACTTTCAAATGCATCTTGTCAACAAACACCTCTAGAGAAATGGTTCTTTGTCAGTTTGTACTTCATGTTATTTTAAATCTCTATAGCTACCATGAACGCTTGATGCAAAGTCTTAGGTTCTTCATCCTGAAAAAAATAGCTCATATCCTTATCAAATGCATCAAAGTAGATAACTACACACACTTGATCATTGGGTCTACAATTTTTAGGGATATCATTATAAAACTTTCTGAATCTGATGTTAAAATTAGGAACTAGTTCTTCATTCTCAATCCTAATTTGTAACAACTTAGTAAATGCATCATGTGCACTTACTCTTTCACCAAATTGCAACATGAAGGCTGAATGCAACTCACTCCAAGAGGATATAAAACATGCTGGTAAAAAAGAAAACCACTCACGAGCATCATCGCTTAATGTCTGGACAAACAATTTCATATGAACATCTTCATGTGCAATCTCTAAATCATCCATCAAATCAACAAACAACCGAATATGTTGACTTGCTGAATCATGTCGTTTCCCACAAAATATTGGCAATTTGTCTCTAATGCCATTAGGAATAACATTGGGAAAACCATGTATGCCATCAAAACAAAATGGCATGTACCTTCTAGTAGAGATA